>JAQOTA010000051.1:0-302314 GCA_029532415.1 Marasmius tenuissimus
GCTTTTCAACTGCCTCCTCCATTGGATCCACGTGTCAATAGATGGAGGGGTCGATGAAAGGACGGACAGCGGTCATGATTTTCTGGATCTCTTCCCCGTCCCTTTCAGAAGTGTTGATGCAAATCCAGACCGCGACCTACGTGCTCATCTCTGGTATACATACACAAAGATAGTCCAGAACTCAGCTGTTTCGAAAGATTGCTGGGAAACCTTGATGGAGGACTTGGCTTCGTATATCATTGCGTCTTCGCCAGATTACGCTCTCCATGTGCCCACAGTAACCACCACTTCCCCGTTCGTCAAATCAGACTATGGCTATGAATTTCTGTCCAGGACGCATAGGACTATCCTCGAGCAGAGTATTTACAACAAACCAACGTGGGAAGGGAAGATGGATTGGTTGGAGGCAATAGATGTTGTACGACGCGTGCATAAGCTCCCCGAAGACCACTTTGAACTATACCCCGGCCATTTCTCCCTCCCAATTTCAAAGCTCAGGCAGACGTTGAACGGTCTATATTCGACCACGGATTCCGAGATCAACTTCGGGTACTTGGATTCACTCAGGAGCAGCTGGAGTAATGCAAACAAGGAGAACAAGGAAGCACTTATCAAGGTGTTATTAGAGCATATCAACGACAGACTTCAACCCGATGCTGAATCGTCTCATCGTCCTGGCCAATCAATAATTTCGCCGCTCGTAATGTCTTCAGCAGGGCTGGAGCTGATAACTTTCGTGAATAATCGCCTGGCAGAGGAATCGGAAACTTGCACTTTACGTTATGATGCCAATGACACGGACTGGCGAGAGGCTGTGGAGCGGGTTAAGATAGCACATCCAGAGTTACCACCAGATCATTTCGAATGCATATCCCACGAAGGAGTCGATGGCCCCCCCGCTCGTTATGAGCGCCCGTCGCAGCAGGAAGCACAGGCAGGACACTCCTGTGGTGACCTAAGAGAGGTCCCAAGTACCGGAGATGTAGATCACCACGAGATGAATGGTCGTTCCGATTTGGCTGCAGAACCATCCCCTCAACCCGAACCCGAGGAAACTGACGAAAGAAGCCCGTTTGTTGACGGACATACTAACGAACAGGGAAGTATGTCAAGGCAGCCGGTAGTGACTGGGAATCCTTCGGCTGCAAGTGGTAGCATCAGTTTTGCTGTACAGGTGGAGAAGCTGGTAGGGGGTCCGGACGCCGACAAAAACGTGTAGCTAAGAGTTTTGTTGTCTTATGATATTATTTTGGGTTTTCTACAAGTCAAATAGCGGACCAAATTCACGGTGTTCACCATTCATATTGCAGTACGCAACGCCCCTCGGGACGTATCCCTCATTCTCGAGGGCCAGTTCGTCTCCACAAATAGTCATGGCTCAAGTCAAGGGTCTGACAAGGGCAAACACGTTTGGCCTGAGACTCGCCCACGGCCGTCGTGGGCAGAGCTTGGGCTGTTATACCACGCTGACCCCCTGTCGCTGCGAGGCCTCAGACTGCTCTCCTACGGATGAACCTGCAAATGATTCACAGTATGATACACGAAAACGGCACTACTCAACATCGAAGAAATGATCCAACGCCGGCATCCGTCTAGTTCTCAGTTACCCACTCTCATCCGCCTTGCCTCATCTCCCTCCTCACATCGCTGCTCCATTTGAAAAAGTTGCATTTATACTGAGGATCAACATCCTCTCTCAGCCTCTCCGCGCGTCCTTTATCGTATCCAGGTCCAACAGGCCTGCGAAGCACAGACGGTCAGTCATCCGAAACATAGTGATGCGGAACACGTACCTCGAGCACACAAAAAACCTCTTCCCTTTATTGACCCCGGGCTTGTTCACAGTAAACTCCTTCGCAACCTCGTTATGGACTGTACAACACGGGGGTTGTATAGGCGCCATAAGCGACTTCCAAGCATCCCCTGCTTCTTTCTGTTTTTGTGACGACGGAGACGAAAGCGAAACCTGACTGGAGGACAGTTCGAGCGCCAGACGGTAGTCTGCGTCCTCCAGATCTTCCGCGTTCTCGTGAGGTTCAGATTCTTGAAGGAGCATGTCGACGTCTTCACTCTCGTACCCAGTGATTGATTGTGAGAAAGCGGTTTTGGGTATAGAGCGCCCCTTTCCCTTCGCTTTGGAGGTACTCCCCGACGAGCCGGGTTGTGAAAAGAAGGTCGACAATTTAGATTGCCCCGGCTTCGGTTTCTTCGCCGGTTTGTTTGAGGGTTGTATTTTCGGAGCCTTCACGGGGGAGGATTTCGGTGATACGCGTTTTCTCTTCGACCGCGACTGAGCAGCATTGGGCGGTTCGGATGCCTTGAGCGGTAGATCTGGAGTGGAGGTATCGAAAGTGGGTGAAACGGCTTGTTCTCTCGGGGGTTGTTGGGTACCGGCAGTCGCTGGTAGAGGTTCTGATGTCAAAATAGACGGTCCGGCTTGTTCTGAAACGACGGTGGTCGACGCGACGGGTACCTGTGTGGTGGTAGGTGTCGGTGAAGGACTGGGGGCAGCGGCCTTCTTTCCACCGAAGAAGCTCGACAGCAGCTTCTGTTTCCCTGAGTACTCGTCCCAATACCTGGCTGCAAGCCTGGGAGGATCGACCCTCATATCTCCTGCACCCGATAGAAGGTCCTTCAACTGCAAGGTGACACCGTCCTCGTTGACGATCTCGTCGTGAAAGTCAACATAGACCGGACAGTGATCGCTTCCTTTGATCTGGGGCTGAATATCAGCGTCCTTAATCCAGGCAACAAGGCCAGGCGTGACAAGAATGTAGTCGATACGTGTCCCATAATTCGAATCGCGCGCTGAGAGCTTCGTATTCCAGCCTGCGGATGTGATGAGTTTAGAACGTCCATAGCGACGAAGGAGAACACGCACAGGTATACATTCCTTTCCTCTCGGGATGAAATTTCCTCACTATATCGACGAGACACGCCTTCTCTTTTCCAGTGCCATTGACCCCTTCCTCGATTAGTAGATCCCTTAACCATCGCCTACCATCCCTCTCCTCCCAGAACCATGTTTCGCCGTCCTTTCCTTCCGCCAGACCGCGTTTGATGATGAGATTTCCTTCGCAGTGGTCTATCAACGCAGCACATGCATTCAAATCGCCGACCAGTACAACTTCTCTCCCTTCCCTCATCAACGCACGGACTCTATCTTCCAATACGTAGTGAAAGTCCATCTTGAACGGAAACCTTTCCTCCGAGCCATCATTTGGGCAATACACGTTGATTAGGACGAACATCCCAAAATCCAGTGTGAGCACACGACCTTCCGCGTCTAAAGACTTCAATTCGTGTCGTAACAAGAGTGTCACTCCGTTGCGCTCGTCTTCATCAATGACCTCGTCCTCTTCTTCGGCAACAATCACAACGCGAGAGTCGGGGTATGATTCAGGTTTGGAGACGCGTTCCGAGAGCTCCAGAGGCGGTTTCACCTGTGCGTTTGAACGGCTGGCGAGACTGAGCCCTTCTTCTGCTTTCGCTGGTACGACAGTTGAGGAACGCGTGTATGTAGCGACTCCTGAGTACCCTGATTTGGTTACAGGGAATGAGAAGAAAGAGTCGTATGAGGGGGGAACCGCGACTGGTTTGGTAAGGGCAGAACGCGTCGATTTCACCTCTGTTGGAGAATGTTCTATTAGTACTGAGGCTCCGACCTTCACAAAAGACAACACGCACCTTGAAAGTTGATAACATCCGCCTGAAGGTAGTCAAGAATATCATTATGAGTCTTGAGGGTATTCCATCTACTCAAATGAAGTGAATATTCGAGGAGGAGACCAGCTGTGGATGACTGACGGGTGGTATTGTGGAATCGTTCGGATACCGTTCTTCAAAGAGGTTCAGTATGGAGCAATGAAGCATTCGAGAGATATCTTACTATGTTCCATGTCAAGATCCGCATCTCAGCATTGTCAATGTACGAGTGCCGAGTTCGACGTGAGGGGGGAAAGCGAGGAATATGGTCACGTGGAATGACATACTAGCGGTGAGCACGCCAGAGCGACGGGCGTCACCAAGCAGTTTTCCCTTATGAATCTCCATCTCGATCATCGTCAACAAGGCAAATTTTTTCAGGCAGCACGGCGAGCAAGAAATCAATATCGTATGGGTCGTGTCTACATGGTCATAAATAACAATAATATACAGATCACCGCCTAGCGCCTTCAATCGTCGTTCCACTCTCATTCGTGGGAGTTGTAAATGAAGCATTCGAACTCTCAATCTGCTTCGGCTCAACCGTCACCGGAAGAATAGGCCCTGGAGGTGGTCCAGGAGCAATCCAGAACACTGGCCACCGTCTCTGAACGTTGTTGGTGAGGAGAGCAACGGTCCATACCAGACTGGCCGACAGCATACTAATGCCCAGGTAATACCACCCGAGGTCCCTCACTTCTACACTCACGGCGGCCAAGAGAGCGGTAGCACCTGGAGTAAACGATTCAGACGTCTTATACCAGGCACAAGGGGGCGACACGAACCTGCGGGAGGGTGTACCGTTTTGGTCATTTGCATTGCGACAATTGCGGTCGCACAAGAAAGAGATCCAGCTAGCCACTGATATGCATCGAGGTAGTCCTCAAGACCCATGCGGAGGAAGAGTTTTGTGATAGAAGTGCCGATGAGTGCGCCCAAGAAGTGACCTCCGAAAAGTGCACGGGGTTGCGCAAGAGGTGAGTCGATGGCTCCGTATATCAACACAGCTGAAGCACCCTAGCATCGCGACGAAATGAGCGAACTCGAACGGCGGAGATACGGTAGAGGGAGGAACTCACGAAACTAGCAACGATGGTTGGCACATCCCTATCCGTGAAGAAACGGGAATAGGTGAAGAGTGCTTGAAGGACAGCTATACCACCGAACGCTCCTATGAACGACCATATCCAGACGATGTATTGCGAGACTGGGGGAGGGGGTGTTGCGCGATATCCCGTCCACCGGCTCAACCAAGGTGGGAGACGCGAAGCCCAGTTCGTGTGGGTGACTCGGTAGCCTCGTCTAGCCCAAAGACTTAAACTTTGATTGACCATGGCGGGCGAAGGCTCTTGTACTTGGAGGGCAGGAGAACGGGTGGGTCGACACGAGATCTCTGGTATTCTGTTGCGCTTTTGTATGGCCCAAGAATGATTGGGGAACCGACGCTTCTGTCATACCCATACGCGTTTGTCGGTCCTCCGCGGACCACACTGAGTAAAAATAGCAGCAAGCGTCGGGATTCACTGTCAATCAATAGAATTCATGATCCCTGGCCCAGAGTTCGACATCGCGAGTCTCATATTCCAGCCGAACTTCAGCAGCGCTGTGACGCAAGAAGCAGAATATATGCACTCAGTACATAGGTCGCTACGAGTCTGAACACGAGTCCATAAGCAGCCATAAGCATTCCTCGTCTTTCGTCATTCTTCCTCATCTTTGCCCCCTGTGAAAACACCGCGCACTCGACTTATGTCCGCGTACTTGTGAGCGCCCGCAAATATTGCCTCGGAACTTGACACAGTCATACGAACATAATCCACGGACATATGTACGGCAGTGGCCACACATCCTATCGCTGATTTCATGGCTCTACTGTTCTACACGCCTAAAATTTTACGCGTCATTCATTGTAACATCTTCGGCCTCAGCATCTCCAGCGTCTGACCGTGACCTTTTAGTCTCCCTTTCCTTGTCTTCGGGTTCTGCAGGTGTGGCCGTCCCAGAGCCCCCTCCTTGAACTTGCTTCTTCTTCTCCAGAACAGCGATCTTACTCTTCATCTTCCCCTCCTCCTTCTTGCCTCTGCCAGGCCCAAGGTCCCTCCTGCTCTGTTGTTGCTTCTGCTTCTGCTTCTTCTGGCCCTGGTTCTGTTCACCTTCGTCCCCGTTATCATCGCCCCCATCCTCCTCTCCGCGGTTGTTCTTCGGAAGGGATGTCAGTGAAGAATACAAGTTGAGCTTCGACAGCTCGTCAGATGAAACTGATAGCGATTGGTTTCAGAGATCACTCGAGACACCGATTGGGTCAAATCACTTACCGGGAACAAGGCACGCGGCGTTAAGGGTGTTGAGCAGCTTCGAATCCGATGTCACTCCCGTAAGCTGTATATCCGAGGTTCAACGTCTTTTCATCAGTTCGCATATGGTCATTGTACTCACGCTGACATCGCTTTTGACCTCGACTACCTTCACTGGCGTCTCCGTGGAGGACGACGATGAGGCATCCGGGATCGTCTTGCCATCCCATGATACGCTTCCCTTGGTCAAATTCCGGTCGATCGTCACCCACACCAGACCATCAGCATCAAGCGTAAAGTCGAGGATCGGGTGACCAAAGTCAAGGGTGTGGATGGTCGGGGGATTGGACGAATCGGACGAGTCAGGGAAAGGTGTTGCGAACAACGCGGTCGCACTGGCCATCCTCGGTAAGCCACAAAGTAGAACTCAGTTGAAGAGAAATCGTACCCGATAACGCTAAAAACAATGATAAGCTTGCCCTCCCGTTCCACCGTTTCGATCTTGTTAACCACGAATATAGTCTCCTCCTGCGGCGAGGACTCTTCGACGGCAGGAGTACCTGTCTCTGAATGCGCCGGAGCGGGTTCTACTTCCTCAGTGGCCTCCTTCTCCCCATTCATTGGATCATCCTCTCCTGCAAGAATCTTGCCCCTCCCCCTTTTCCTCACGTAGGGTTGTGCTTTGACCTGAATGTACTCCTTAACATGCTCAAAGACCGGTATATCATGTTTGAGTTGACCAGAATGCCAGTCCCATACTTTGATCTCTGGATCTCCGCCTCCTGAAATGAGCACCGAGGGTTGCGACTTAGGGATGTGTAGGCAGGAAACAAACCTATGACACAGCGTTAAGATGAGTATAACACTGGAAGATCGTAGTACATACCGCGAACATCCCAAGCAGAACGATTCGATGATATATCCCTGGGGATACCAACTAACGCGGATATGTTCATCGCGATCGGTCGTGATGATGTATTTGTCGTCTTGACTGAACAAGAAGGAGGTGAGGAGCGACGTGTGTCCAAGAACGAGCGTTCCGCCAGACGTGTTGGTGTGTGATTCAACCGAGTCGCGTGCATGGGGAGGGTTTTCGTGGTGATTGGGGTTTTTCGGTTTTCTCTTCCTCTTCCCTTTGGTTGCTGGCTTTTGTTCAGGCTCCGCGACAATCACCTCCGCTGGCTGTACAGGCTCCTCCTTCTCTTCTTCTTGTGGTTGTGGTTGAGTTGGCTCCTCTACCAGCGGTGCGGGATGGAGAGGGTAACTGGGAACAATTCAGAGGAAAACGCGGTCGACTGAAGTCTGAACGCACCTGAATACATCGCCAAACTTATCGGCCACGACAATGGTATGGCCCTCCTTGGTGAACGCTGCACTTGTCGGTCTTTTTGGCAGTTCCCTATTTCAGAAGGTGAGTCAATAAGGCGAATTCAAACAATTCATGACCAGTATACCTCTCGTGCAACAGTTCTAGATCCTCTACCTTCCAGATCTTGAGCATTTTATCATCGGAAAAGGTAAGCAGATGGGTCCAAGACTTGTCGACCGCGATGAACCTTATTGGTCCAGACTTCAAAAGAGAAGCTTTCAACTCATCGGAGGCATTGAGCGTCGATGATAGAATATCGCCTGTTCTGAGTCTCAATTTGAGTCAAAACAGATAAGGAGAGGAAGCAGGATCGAACCTCGTATCAACCAGCTGGATATGCTGACCAGAAGCTACCAGGGCCTTCCCAGAATCGCTAAAGAGCAGGAGGGAGTGCGGAAAATGGGAATCGGACATTTTTGTCGCGGAAAAAGAGGCGCGCGTCTAAATTGCGAACGGCTGTTTCTCGTTTCCCACCCACCACGATGAGCTTCAAGAAAAGGTGCGTTGTCCTCCATCTCATTTTGACCCAATCCACTGACTAAGCTGTTATATGTAGTAAACTCGACCTTCTAGTTCGTGTCAGATATGCAAATCCTCTTCCACCACCACCATGTCCTCCGAAACTCCTCGACATCCCCACCACACCCATGCGTTATGCTCGACCAGAATTTCTGAACAGTCTGGCCAATAACACACCTCTACCGATGATAGTAGATGCTGAGCTAGGGATGCCTTTGGACTTGGGAAAGTGGGAGTCCTTATGGGAGGAAAATCCAGACGATTCAGGTGTGTTCATGTCCATCTCTGCGCATGACCCACGGACTTATCCATAGTCATTACCTCGCAGCATTGAACCCAGACATCAACAACCTTCCAAAACTCGATCCCAGGGATGAATTCCTCGCGTACGACCAAGCTGGCCCGAGCGGTTCCTTCACCAATGGACATGTCGGTACAGGAACACCATCGTCTGGAGCTGCATTAGGCTCCGTGACTTGGCTTCGTAAAACCGAATATACAAGTGACCGTGCTCAAAGATCTGCTGCAGAACCGTGCGTCACAATGTTTGGTCTTTGTCTCCCACTGGGTGTTAACCCCTCCATACAGAAAACACGTTATGCTTGCTCCCATAGATGTCTCCCGGGAGGCTCAATTACGCGACATTGAAGCTTCATTCCTTCAATGCAACGAGAACTTTTCCCTTGAGACTCTTCGTCATCCAAACAAACCCAACGTTGTCGCCGAGGAATCGTTCGAAATACTACCCGACAGCGACATCTGGGCCAACCAGTATGACTTGTTCAGGTTCTCTGAGCGTCCGGGAGAGAGAAACATTGAGGAAGATGATCCCCGTCTAGATTGTGCTGTCCTTCGTCCGATGAAGATAGACCACGACTCGTTCTTGGCCTACTATCTGACTCCGGATGATGAATCGGCGTTGTCATTGAAGGAAAAGAGGCAATCGGCGCGACCGTATGAAGTTCCTGAGGACCACGAGGTGAGACTGGTGATTCCCCCCCCTTCCCCCTCGAGTGTTACTCATTGTAATCACAGGAGACGGAATTCCGCTTCGTGCGAGATTATGAAACCGTCAAAGTCGAACAGGAAGTCCCCAACGAATTCTTGCTAGTGCTGGATGATGGACCGGTGGAAGATGATCTAGTCGACGAAGTCTTCAATGACGACCGCTCATCCCGTCGTCCGAAGGGAGCATACTACAAGAATATCGAACGGAAGATGTTCTTGAAGAAGAAACGCCAAAACGTTAGTCTTGCTTCACTATCTTTTTCCACCCTCACGCTGTTTCCATACTTCCATACTGATACAATGCGCAGATCTATGACCCGACATACGAAGATAAATGGGAGATCATGAGGGTGACCCATGCACTGATGAGCCAGGAAGAGGAAGAGGAACGTGACGAAGCACTTGCAGAAGTAGTCGATCCACTTTTCCTGATGAGAGGGGAAGCCGATGCTGAAGGCGATGAGGACTTCGGTATACCGATACCAATCACGGCAGAGATAGTAGAACCATGATTGTACTATCCCCCCCACACACATCTAGTGCTATCTTGTGCTCGCAGGATACTGTGTCAGACAGAGCGTTCGAAGAACTCATGTGGAAGACTCGCGCACGCAAGGTATTCCGAAGGGAAAAGTGCATGGATTGGTGCATAGGGCTTATTGTAATTCATGCAAGCGTAGCATACAACACAAGTGGATAGGTCGACGAGAAAACAGTAGGACAGAAAACAGATCTATGCTTCTGTCAACTCCCGCAGCCTACGAACCGTGCTGTGAAGAGGATATTTTTCAGTCAAGAAACAACATCGACGAACATTTGACGACGTACCTGCGCACAGTCGCCGCCGCCGTTGTCGAAACGGTCCATGCACCTCCAGCAATAGTCTTTCGGCAAGAAGAGCAATGCCAGATGCCCACTGCTTTTCTCCTCACGGTGTCCTAATCATCACAAAGAAATTTCATCGGGTGAGTTGTTTCGATCACTAGGATGGATGACAAGCGAACGCACCTTTCCGCAGAAAGAGCAAGTGTAACGCGAGTGTTGGCTGATTTCAATCTTCTTGACTTGCTTTCGCAAGGAAGCACCATAACGCTGTTCGAGTTCCTTATCAACATCGCCCTTCCCCTCCTTCACGAATCGCTTGTACTCACAGTACCGTATTTACCGGTGATGCCAACTTTCTTGGTGCGTTTTGTCTAGAGCAGAGGTTGCAGTCAGTAAGAATATCTAGCGGCATGTTTCTGCAGCAGGGCGCACCATTTTGGTCGTAGGGTCTTGAGGAGGGCGGCAGCGGGTTTGGGTGTGGTGAGTAGTCCAAACTTTCCACAGAAGGAGTGTCGTGGGAATGTATTGGGTAAGAACTAGGCAGTTGCAAAGCCACCCGTTTCGCGATAATTGGCTTTGTCAGCATGCTGACGTACCTCCATCATCGATATCGTGGTCCAAGTGGCGCAAGTTCGTTCGACCAGTGGAATAACTCTACTTGGGTAGCTTGAACACAAGTCAAACTCGCTATTTCTCATTGATGTTGATCCTGTCTTGGATCTCTCGACTCGTGATCCCTCGTTCCTGTTCCGATAACTTCCCCTTTCCACATCCTGAAACCCGCTTCGTACAGGAAGAGCACGCATCCGTCCCCCACCTACTTTCCTACGAGTCTGTTGGCTCAAAGCCATCGACTAATAAAATGAGAGATCATTCACTCTAACTTACTTCACCTCATCGTTGAGTGTCAACGAACTACATGGCAGTCTCTACATACCCCGATCCAGCGGGAAATCCTGATTCATCCCAGCCATACAGAGCGCTGGACCATGCCACATATATAAGGAGTATGATATAGGGCGAAACCCAATATATACCAACTGCAGGAACTCACTTTAGCTCAATAGCTCCCTTTCCGCACTCACAGGCATGCCCGCGATACCCCAGATCAAGTTGAACACTGGAGCGGAGATTCCTGGTATAGGTACGCGATCTCTTCATCCTGAAATGTGCCCTCTTCGACACAGACTATCTAGCCCTAGGATGTGCTCCCGCACCGTTTACTCCTGATGCCATTGACGCGAGCAAGAATTGGATGCTCACTGCCTTGAAGGTTGCCAATATTCCTCCCCATCGAAGAGTTTGCATCTAGATAAGACTGAATAAATGCACAGGCGGGCTATCGTCACTTCGATACAGCTCAATTCTACAGTATGATCTCCCTTTTTTTCGCTCTGGCGCAGGTTTTTTGTGCTCAACTCCTGGCAGAGACCGAGGCTTCCCTCGGGAAAGCTATACGAGAATCCGGTATACCTCGCGAGGAAATAACTATCACAACAAAACTATCACCACATCGAGGTGGACAATATGTCGAGCGGGCGTTCAATGATAGCTTAGAGACTTTGGGCGTCGATTATGTTGACTTGGTAGGCAACCTTTGATATACTTCTGAGTCTGTAGCGAGGACTCAATAGTTGACTTGTCTGACATCGACCCTTTCACGAACCTCCAGTTTCTCATCCACTTTCCTCAAGTCACGGAATATCGAAGTATGTATAGCATGATCAACTTCTTGGAGGACGCTAACTGTACCCTCCAAGCCGGCTACGAGTTCCCCGAAACCGCTGAAGAACAGTTTGGGGGCTTTAAAGTCCTGGATAAGCCCGATTTTCACGATACCTGGGCAGCGCTAGAGAAGATCCATCAAAGTGGGCAAGCGAAAGCCATCGGAGTATCCAATTTCTCTGTGAAAACGTGAGTGTCTTGCGTCTAGGACACCGCCCTCCTTTACCCATCAACTTACCAACCCCAAACGCAGTTTAGAGGCTCTCGCCCGAACCCAAAAAGTGGTGCCTGCCGTGAATCAAGTCGAGTAGGTTCTACTCCCGGATCTATCGCCACGACATACGAGTAACTCCTTCCAATAAGAATGACACCGTATCTGTCTCAAGAAGACTTGCTGGAGTACTGTCAGAGCAAAGGCATTATCGTCATGGCGTATGGTCCTTCCGGTATGTGTCCTGATGCAGGCGGGCCCTCGACTTACGCTCGAAGCATTACTCTTCAGGCCACCAGAAGGTTCGTAGCGATCCGACCATTGTAGCCATGGCGCAGGAGTACAACGCATCTCCGAACCAAGTGATCTTGGCGTGGCATATTGCTAGGGGGGTATTACCTATCCCCAAGAGTTCGAATCCGGAGCGTCAGAAGGAGAACATAACGGTACGGTGGAGTTTGATCACGGACATGACAAGCGGACTCACTAAATAGGCAGCTCCCCACGCTGAGCCCCAAGGATATCGAGATTATCACCGCTCTGGACAGGAGCGAACGAATTCTCAGCAAAGCTGGTCCCGATGGAAAGATGTTTGGTTGGACTTTTGAGCAGTATGGGTGGAAATAAGGTCGGAGGAAAGCGAAATCTCTGGTCGGGCTTTTAACCTGAAGTCGTTACTTTCTTTTCTTTTTTTTGTTACATGTTCTTCAAGAGTCCCGAGTCGCATCTAAACATGAACAGTCTTGAAGATGAGCTCGGGGAGAGATAAATAGACTCGGCGATGCTCGAGGATGCTATGGTCGTCGGTGACACTTGTTGGAATTCTAGCAAAGTATATCAACCATTACCTCCAATCTGATGCTGAATCCTCCCACCGTCCCGACAAATCAAATATCTCGCCGCCTGTTATGTTTTCAGCAGGGCTAAAGTTGATAAATTTCTCGCCTGGCAGAGTAACGAAGAACTTGGTGGCCCTTCAAGCTTCAAGCACCGTCATCGAACGGGCTGGCGAGATGCCGTAGAGCGGGTTAGAGCGGCACGTTCAGAGCTACCACCAGATCACTTCGAGCCATATTCGAGATAGTAGACGATGATCACCCTCCCCCTCATGAACGCCCATCGCAACAGAAAAGTACAGGCAGAGGACCCCGATGGCAACCCAAGAGACCTTACAGATACCGGAGATAAAGCCCAATACAGCGAGTTGAATGGCCTTTCCGACTCAGAACCACCCCCACAGCCGGTGCTACCGTCCGGGGATCAAGCTGGTGAACGAGGCTCACTCGTTGAGAACGCAGATACCAACGAACAGGGAAGTATTTCAGGGCGATCGGCAGCGAGGACTGGGGATCCTGCCATAAACAGTGCAGCTGGCTCTGTACAAGGGAAGCTGGTAGGAGGTCCGGACGTTGACAAGAACGTGTAGTCGAGACTTCAAACTTGCTGCCTTGGATTTTACCAGCCAAGGTTGCGTTTTTACATCTACGTGGTTGTATCTATGGTATCCAATACGTTGCTCGGAAATTACCGTACAATCTTGAGGGTTCTCGCTATGAATAGACTCTATGTGAGAGATCGAGACTGAGCCACAAGTCATTGTCAAAGGTCCCCAGAGAGAGCTCAGGTCGACGCTCAGTTCGAACGTGGTCATTGGCCTTGCATTGGCCTTGCATTGACGTCGTAAACTGCGACCGCCATCTTCACCTCACGTTGACCTTGTATACACCGTCAATCATCGACATAATGGCCTCTCCACTGGCAGATCAGCTTTTTGCTCAAAATTTCGGGTCCGTATCCCCAGTATAGCGGTCTATAAGATTTCTAAAATACATGCAAATGTGCAGTAGGATCCAATAATCTCACTCCCTATTTCGTGTCATTAACAAGATCTTGAAGAATTGGCCGTCCTCGAAGTAGTCCCTCCACTTCGACTTTCTTCTGTTTCTTCTGCGGTGGCTCCACCGTAGGGTTCTCTTTCGTAACCGCGTCGTGGTCACCTGCATGCCTCTTGACCCGAGGAGAGGCAGGCACGACGGGAACAAACGTCTCGCTATGTGCGGTATCTGCTCCCGCGGGCAGCTGAAGAATCCAACCCTTCCCCTCCATGAGCACGAAAAACTCGTGTAATAACTCGATATCGGCAAGGGTCTTCCTCGACCCCACAATGATCAGCTTAGATCGTGCGCGTGTGAATGAGACGTTCATCCGACGCCAATCCCGAACGAGATCTCCAATCTAGATCAAGGGGCCGTAAGTAAATGTCTGTACCTTCACTTGCTAGGGAAGAACCAAATTACGCACCGAACCTGTGCTGTTGGACCGCACCAGAGAGATGATGATACAGTCCTTATCCCTTCCTTGACTCTTATCTGCAGTCATGAACTCTATCCCACTACGTACTTTCAGCTTCTGACTGAGCACTTTGATTTGCTGACGGTACAGCGATATGATGCCTAACTGTGAGGGCTGTATTCCGCAACATATAAGCGTTTCAGTAACCTGGTAAACGATATTCGCTTCTCCTTCGTTCTGAACGAGGTCGCCGACTCTGGAGTCATGACAAGGAATCATGTCTGTGTCGACAAAGACCGCCTTGCACCTGAAGGTATTAACTCAGAATGTACCCGTGACGCGAGCTACGGAAGGCTCGTACCTCTCATCCATGAGCCTTTCAATCCAACAGCTCTCTCCGCCAGAGCATCCCAGCGTGCCATTATGTATGTTTTGTAGGAACGATCGATCTGGTAGAACAAGGGCCTGACGAGCTACCTCTTCCGAGCCACAACGCAGACGGTTTCCATAGATCAACTTGTTCGACAGAAGCATGATATCGGCGTTCATTCGATACTGATAAGCAAGGTCAACAACAGATCCGGGATGGGCATCCGACAAGCGGCGGAAAAGGGAGACGTCCAAGCCACCTTTCCGAGCGAGTGGGTTTCGTACCTTCGATCAGGTTCAGTCCAGAACTCAGCAATGAAAACGCGAGCGTACTCACAAGTGGAGGTAACTGGAAGTGATCCCCGACGAGAACGAACTTGTCAGCGAAACGAAGGGGGCCAAGACAGGTGGGCAAGGTTATCTGAGATGCTTCGTCGACGATACAATAATCGAATTTCCTCCGAGAGAATAGTCCCCTTTATACCCTGTTAGCCTCAATCAGATGTACCAGAAAAACAATGGCCACGCACTGATCAATCGAAAGACAAGTGGTAGCCACCACAGGCGGTGTCATAAGCTGATGCTCGAGTTGCTCAACTGTCGTCGCTGGGATTCGCGCGCTAAGGGTGAGATGTCGTACGTCCGGGTGAACCTACAAGTCACAATGAGCGCGATGCCAGAGGAGTTCGCGGACAGTACGCACTTTATCGACATTGCCCATCCTGAGAATAGTAAAGTCTACGTCATCCTTTAACTTCATCAGTATCGTATCGACGGCCGAATGTGTATAGGACGTCAATAACACCGTCTTCCCCATCTCGACCATGATTTTGATAATAGCCGCAATCACAGTCGTCTTGCCAGTGCCAGGCATACCCAGAACCAGAGCATAGTCCTGGGCGGTCAGAACTTTCTTGACAGCCTCACATTGATGTGGATTGAGATGTGCGGTGAACTTCGCAACTGCTGGAGGCATGGGGAACGTCGAAGGGTCATGGAAGTAAGGCTTCCGCAAATCGACAACAAGCTCCAAGCGTTTTGAGTCCCCGTCCGCGTAAAAGATTTGGGCAAGGTTGTCTCTGATACGTGCCATCCCTCCATGTAGGTCGTCCCTATCAATGCGGTAAATGATGGGTTCGGATGAGCTGGATATATTCGGGCGGGAACGAATGTGTTCGAGGGAAAGGTCATGATCAACACCCACCACGACTTCAGTCGGGGTAAGGGCAAGGATGAACCCGTGAGCGAGCGCGATGAGGTTGGGCTCCACCGAGATCGTGACGGCGTCGTTCACGTCGAGAAGACCATTCAGCAGGGACGTTGACAAGAGGCTGCTGGGCGCTCTTTTGAATCTGTATGTAAAAGCGTGGATTTTGGCATCGCGCGCTGCTGCAGTCGTTGGCAGGGGCGACGGTTTGAAGGAAGTATCCAAAGCCATGGAGCTCAAGCATCGACCTTTCGCCTCACGTTCAGCTGCACCCATGGTCCAAAGCTCCTTCCTGAATTTATGGATATCGTGCTCTTCCAGGGACAAGAGATGTTCCCACTTCTTGAAGAATGCCGTTTGAGAGGAGGTCAGATGTCCAGTCTTGAGTTCATACGCGTCAGCGATTGGCGAAGAGGTGTCTTCTATGTTCTCTACAGCCTATAGATCATCGTCAGCCCAAGTTATATTCAAACGGACAGACACTCACCTTCCTGTACAACATACAACTATCAATAGAGTAACATCGTTTGCAGGTCCGTTCGTCATCGATCGTAGGTGGCAAGAAAGGTTCTGGCGGAAGCTCAGAGTCCACTTTCAGACCGATTTGCCTGCGCCTCGTATATGCGGCAATCTCATTCCTCGCAAGGATCAAGTGCCTCAATTCGATTTGGCTCTGAGGCACCTGAACGACGTCTTCGTGTTGTGTGTAAAACAGCAAGCCCGAAGAGACCTCCATTCCGTAACGCTCCTGTGCAAGGAGGGTGTACAACATCGTCTGAGCACGATGCTCCAACATCCCAACAGAGCGGCCGGTTTTAATCTCGAGTGGCTTGGGCCCATGAGTGAGGGTGGGTTTCGGCGAAAGAAATGTCTTCTCGGATATTGTAGTTTGTAAGGTCGCGTCGATTTTTCCTTTGAGGCCATAAGTGGGCGACCAAATGTCTTCTTCGACATCGAGAAGGTCGGTAATCGCGAGTAGGGTGGTCTGGCCGTGTGAAGCACGCGTATTGGATATAACTGCTTCTGACTGGAGTGTGCATACAGTTTTTAATCATGAGAAACTCAGGAGTAACGGGCGACAGACCTTAGGATCGTCAGAAAGGTATCTCTCGAAAAATGTCTGAATTCCCTTCGCCCTAGCTTTCACCTGACTCCGTCCCATTTCCACGTTCATTTCAATACGGACGAGATCCGCCAGATTGCTCCTCACAACTTCGTCGATTTGCTGGTCTATCCACCTATCGTCCCAGCGTCGAGCAGCAAGACACGTTTGGAAAACAGTGTGGAGCATGTTACCCCAGACCAAAGAGGGCGTCATGTCCGTTGAGGAACGAATAAGGCCCGAGAGTAAAGCCTTCCGACGGCAATGTGCTGCTGTGGAAAGGGCTGTTGCTGTCACGAGAACGTCGGGGTGTAGGATGAGATTATTCTTCTTGGAGGATATGACGATAGAGGATGTCATCAAGGAGCTCGATTCTGTGAGTGGAATGAACTCTCCGAGAACGTTAATGGTGTCGCCTACACACAACGACTTGTCAGCAAATCGAAACAGCTCTTTGACACCTAACGCGCACCTTCACGGACATCGGTGGACGCCCAATCGTCATTGAGGATGACAGACCGTAATTCCTCTGTCGGGGAAACTTTCACGACCAGTTGCTGTTCGTTGTGTCAATAAGGAGCCCACAGTCAACTGCAACATATTCACGCACTTTGGATAGTTTCCCGTTTACTTCTGTCTCTCCTACTGTTTCCACTACGCAACGAGTGCACGTCTCTCGGATATATGACTTTGCCTTGGGTGGTTGGGGCTTCATTGGTGACTACAACAAGATGTGAGTAATAAGCCTATGCTGAGACGGGTGCGGTCTCACCGCTTTGTTTTTCTTGGGGGATAGTTTCTTCGGTGAAAGCTCATAGCTCATGTCCCAGTCCCAATCCTCGACCCCGTTCATCAGCTCCTCTGCCTCTGTATCTTCCAGTCTTGATGCGGTTGGGGGAGGCTTGGGAGGCTTGATTGGTGATTTTATGCATGTATGTTTTGCGCTTCTGATTGGTGTTCTTGGAGAAGTCATCTTCTTAACTGGCGATGAATCTGGTGTCAGAGTAGCATTCCAAAACGAATCGTCTGGTCCCAATCCAGCGAGCAGGTCCTTCATAAAGTCGACCTCTTCTTGCTCTGACGGGTGTAAGCGAGACATAGTTGAGGTAAGGGTGGGAATGAGAGTTCGATGGAGAGACAAGTCCAGCTGCAGACTATGTGGTCAGGAAGAAAGCTGAAGTTGTTGACCGTGACGCGGGGTCGCGATTCCTCACGTGCTCGAGTTTACGATTCCCACGAGCGCGACAGTAGGCGCTTGTGAGTCTGTGTAGGGGCTTGTATTCAAAGCGGCTGTTACGAAGTCTGTTACGGCAGCCTTTTGTTTTCTAGCTACGATGTCTCGTGGCCTGATTTGGGCTGATCCCGACCTCTTATTGTCGGTCGTCAAGGTCCTTCTACTGGCGGACCCGTTCTCTAGTCAACGGCATCCTTCAATTATGATACCGTGTAGGTCCCCCCGGAATCCTTGTACTATTATCTTCGGTCGCTGATCTTCGTCACTCGTGCTTTGTATGCCTAAGCTCCAATCATCGCAGTAACCAAGGATTGACAACTGTTGTTCTTTACTGGGTTTTTGTCTGCTATTACAATGAGCCTATCGGCCTAGCGACTCGTCCCTCGTCCGATATATAAGGTCTGGTAGCCTCATGGCGTGTTCCTCATCGGAAAGGATAACGAGAACAAACGTTCTTCGAGCCTCAGACCTCTAAATCCATCAGTCCCGCCAACACCGAAACCAAAATCACGACTCACGACTCATGATGACTTACGCGTACGGCTCTTACTCTCCATCCTCGGCTACCTCTTCTTCCGAGTCTCTGCTCTCGTACTCGAGCTCGAGTTCACGATCTCACTATACTTGTTCGTCTTCGTACCCTCTCAGCGAGCAATCGAAACACGCCTTGGCTTTCAAACTACGACAAGGCCTCAAAACATGGGTCAATATGCCCGTGGGATTTCCCTTCCGTACGACAGTATATCGGTCGCAGCCAATAATTTCCTACGAGTCCTACGAATTCCAAGAAGACATACGGACGAATGCCGGACACTCCCTCCGTATAAAGCTTGAGTACACAGGATCAGCCGCGTCGTGCGGATCGCGTAAACACTTCTCCTGGAAGATCTACAGCGTTGACACTCGTCAACGCAGACAGACTCGTCAGTTCCTACTCTTCTTCACGCTTGCTAACGATTGAACCTGACCCGATTTCTCACCACAGAAACCCCAGTGGCCCATGTCCAAGTTGACCCTTCAGTCATGGACAGCGCCTACGGAAAACACCTTCGACATGACCCCAGAGTCATATCCTCAGCCCTCGCTTTGTCTGTGGAACTCGGCGGCCAAGTCCTCACAATATGCGAGGGCAAAACTCTTCGGTCTTCTAGACGCTTTACTCTTCGCCCATCACCAAAATGCCCCGGACCCTTCTTCCCCCAATCGATACTATACATCGCAACTGATAGTTCAAACGCTTCAGAAGTTCTCCATCATTTCTGCCATGACAATTAGGTGTGTTCGCTCCATGCAGTCCTCTTTCGGAGAGTAACAGGACTGAACGTACTACCTTCAGAACGAGACTGCTTTCCAACGATCGAGGCTACGCAAGGCGCAGGATGTCGCGTCGCCTTTTCTATGATTCTCATGCCCATATTCACGTCCCACCACGAATCACCTCTATATATTTCCGTTCGCTGTATCATATATCATTTTCTTCGTTTTCGATCGTAATGTATCATACACCAACACTATAGTAGTAACACATCTAATAAATATCCTCAGTGCATATTCTCTCATGAAGTTGACCCCGACTCATCAATTGGCTCACACAATCTCAGTATCGCGAATATGATGTGTGCATCACAAAACGAATGATATATTGATACAAAACTATACTAATTTCTAACTAATGACTACCTAATAATGCAAATGCAAGCAATTCCATAAGGGACGTAGGATGTATATGGCGTAACCGTGGCACTGAACGTGGACATAGCATAACAAGAGGGAAGAGAAAAACAAAACAACATTGAACCACAAGCAGATCAGGAAAAAGTGTCAAGGTCCAACGAGCATTCAATCAACTAATCTTCCATAGCATCTGCAAAGCCCACCCCGCATTCCTCCTTCCTGGCCTTCGCCCGTACAGACTTCAAATCCTTGGCAATCTTCCCCGATTCGCGCACCCAAAGCGCATTGATCTCCTCTTCTCTGATATCAGTCGAGGACATACCAACACCCAGCCCCCGTAGTACCTCATCGACCCACACACCGGTGTTCAACTTTACCTCCCCAGACGGACCACCGGCCTTGCTGCCGCCAAACGACGTAGTCCTCGAGAACCTGGCTTTGGTTTTAGGTTTGGTAGGCGAACTCGGTCCGGATGATGGTAACGAGACCAGCCCAACACCCTCGAGCATCACCAAAAGGTCTCCAAACTCCGTGCGAGAAACAGTCGAAGAGATGCTGTCGTTCGTTTCACGTGTCAACATGAGACCGTGATATGAGTGAAGCTGGGATACGTCGAGAGACAGATCTTTCTTGTTGAACGACGGCGACGAGTTGGAACGCTTTACAGGTGAAGCTGACGGGGCTGATGACGATGTCAGAGACAGACCGGCTTCTACTCTTTTGGAAGCGAGAAGAATGGAGAGAAGAACTAGTCGGGATTGGAAGCTCAACGCCCGGGTCTTTACAACGATCTCGCTGTTCGAGTTAGATGACGGTTGTGAGCCGACGACCGTGTGAGAAGACGCATTGGTTGTTGTCGACGAGGATGGTTTATACGCTTTGAGCGCACTCAGAACGTGGGCAGGGGAAACGGTATATGAAGGAGCCACAAGCACATCAGCATCTGCCTTGGGTTTGACAGCAAGGTCGATTGCCCCTCGAAGGACTTCGAGAAGTGCCCTGACATCACCCGTCAGCGATGCCACTTTCTTGGCCAGCAAAGTGATGGTAGGATTGGGCAGGAACTTTCTGAACGATTCAGAATCCTCCGAATGTAAAGAGGATAACCGTGAGCGAAGAATTTGCTCGAGTTGAGCGGATGTGTAGGGGGCGAAATGAAGTGTCTGGACGTCCTCGGGAATGGAAGCAGGTGACGAAGTGAGGGTATGAGTGTTGGCAATGCCGATGATACGAAGGTTGTTGCCATGGGAGGTCGTGAGCGAGAACAGTTGTGAAAGGCTTTGAGAAGTCGATGCTATGTGGTCGAGCTCATCCAGCACCACGATGCTGGCGGATAGATCTCAGCAACGAGTTGTATGAGGAACAGAAGCAGCAACTAACCATTTCGTTTTGAGGCCCTTCAACACTTCCTCCACGCCCTCTCTGCCCTTGACTTTCGGCTTCTTCGACCGTCCTTTGCGCACACTTTGGAGATCCTCCAGCAGACGTTCCCAAAGAGCGTCCATGCCGTTGAGAGCCATGCAGTTTACCACCAAGACTCGCAGAGTATCAGTCTTCTGGTCCAATGACTGGACAATGTCAGTAATGAGTGCGGTCTTTCCGGTGCCGGGGGTGCCGGATACGAAGAGGGTAGATGTGTTGGCGCTGTCTGCCTCGGTGACGGTGTCGTCGCAAACACCTAGGAACGAGTTCATGAACTCGGTGATGACGGCGCGCTCTGACTCTCGTCCAGGTAATTGGTGTATGTCATTACATGTCGGCCGAAGGAGCGCTCGAACGCGTGCATGAATAGGTAGTAGGAGTGAGGGTGTAGGAGGTGGCGTAGCGAGAGTTATTTGTGAGATTGCAGTAGCTGGAGTAGTCGGTGATAATGATACATTTCGCTCTACAAAGAATGGTCAGTATGTTGAGCAATTACGAGAAGGTACACAGCTTACGAATACGAGGACGTGTAGGAGTGACCATAGTGTCTGTTGCATTCCTTCGAAGGCTCCGAGTCGTTCTCGGAGTGACGGGGGACGATTCTACGACAGAGGAAGAAATAGAGAACGGAGCAATGTTTTCCTTGTTTGCATCTCCATCAACAGTAGTTGAGGAGATTTTAATCCTCTTGTGAGTGGGTGTCTCGGGTGTCTGCACCTGCTCGCAGGTAGACGAGACTGATGAGCAGTCGCTCTGAGAACGCTTCCCCAGCACAGAGCTACGTGTAGCACGAGGTGTCTGAGGGGTAGACATCGTCAGGGAAGACCGGTGATGGTGGTGGGATGAAGAGAAAAACCAATGGCCGCGGTCAGAGTAAACAGTCGCTTGATGCCGATTCAAACTCCGCCAGCACCGTGATTCCACGACGCGTAGAGGCACGTGCTGACGCGTCGAGTATAGAACGCGCCCTCGTGACGTTCCTGCGCAGAAACCCGACTCTGATCCTTAGGGGCACACGAGCGCGCCAATCCCCGACTCTCTACTTTGAGACAGTACTAAGTAGACTAGGGATTTGTTCATGCATTCCAGGTAGAAGATAAATAACTCAAAATATAACTTCCTGGAAACTGACAAGGGATTTATCCAGTAACAGTGGACACAGACGTGCCACTCTGTAGAGAGACACAGTCACCATTTGGTTCAAAAGACTCTGAGGGCGCTGGCCAAACATTGATCAGCGCACCAGCTACCCGTTTCTCGACTAGCAGAGCCGGGACAGCCCTAAAACTGCCTATGCTTTTGTAAATCACGCCGGGTATATTAGGAGTGCAAATCAAGATTGAGTACTGAGCCGCAGCTATCATCAACTTGAAGGCAACAATGAAATCATCAGAGGTATGAGTTGGACGGAAACTGACCACAGTTGCTTTGCCTTGAGGCTTAGCCCGAAGACCTTTGTAAAGCAAGCGAGAGCAGCTCCCCAACTGTATGGTACCTTATCGATTCGATCATACAGCTAAAGTGCGATTAGAAGATACCCAAGAACTCAAAAATTGGACAGAAACCCGCGAACTAATTTTACTGGCCCTGTTTGCGGACTTACTTCCGTGGATATCATTTATGATTTGGATTGAACTGATTCATGCTGTATGAAAAGAACCGTTTGGGTGAGTTCTATGTCTGTCATAGCAGTGGACCGGCGTGCAGACGCACAATTTAGGGAAAACATTAGCGGATGAGCATTGCGAGAGATCGACAGAAGAGCGCCGCTCGTTGCCCGGCCTTGACAGGCCGGCTCCTCGCAGCGCCCGGGGGCGAACAGTGTTCAGATTACAGAGTTGTCTCGAGGGACAAACTGTAGTCTGTCGTCTTTTGTATAGTAGAAGATCTTCAGAGAATTCATGAGCTGCTTGAAACATTCAAAGAGAACCTGGATTGTGATTGACCGAGAATACATACTCGTGAAGCGGCGACCAAACACTCTGAAAAAGGTTCTCGTGAGATTGTGGGATTCTGCAGCAGAAAACTTCATTGCAAGGAAACAGGATAGGTTGAACTCCTGAGAGCTGTCCATTGAGATTCCACGTAGGAGAGCGTGCGCTTGCTGGAGATCTACCAGTTGTCGGGATCCAGGCTTTGAATGGCGGTGTTCTCAAGAGGAAAGGAGGGAATTTTCCCCCTGAGCGACGAATCACGATTCACGAAATAAGTTGCCCGATAAGCACGTGCTTCGTATTCATGTGACTGCTCTCACGTGATACAATGATCGGGCGACGACAAAGCCCTCCTCTCAAGAGAGTCGGGGATTCTACTGCGGCTTCTTCGATTTTGCCCTTAGAAGAGATACGCTCAGAATTAGCAAACAGAGCGAGCGCAGACCACCGTGGGCGATCTAGAGTGGCGATGAATAAACTTTCGCGCTGATCCAGTACACAAAAAAAAACTCAAGAATTATCTGTAAATTACATATCACGTCGTGGCCCTCATGCCTGGATGAACTAGTCAATAGGACACAGTCTAGTAGCCCGGCACAGACGCAGAGGAGTGTAGGTTTATGAGTGTTGTAACAAGAAACGTTGAGATGACGCCTTCACCTCTAAAACAGCGTGGGCCTAACTACCGCCCTGGTACCTCTGTTTGTCGTTCCTCTGTATTCACGAGACCACAGCTTGAGCATCGGTTTGTGCAATATGTCGAAGAGACCCAGTACCAAGCTGAGGAACCAGAAAACCTGTTGACAACAGAAGGTAAATGAGTGAGAGGGGCTGGATCAGCTGTGATATTTCCTCCACATCATGGTGTATAGAAATTCAAGTGGGGAAAGTGATAGTCTGACCAGATAGATCTCTGGAGAGTTTTTCATAATCAGTGGCGCAGTAGCCATACCAAAACCAGAAGCATACCAATGCCCTCGTTGTCGAAATGCTCTACCACGATGCATGTAGATCGTAATTCACAACCTCAGAAACTCTGGCAACTCACTTCGACATCAGGCAGGCCCACAGAGTTTCTACCATCGTGGCATGGTGTGCATCTGGTGCCGTAAATTTTGTAGAAGTAGGTTCAAAAATCAATCCTCAGCTATGTTTACATGGTCACAAGCAAAGGAGGCAACGCGAGCCTCGGCAGGGAAAATTATTGAGGGTGTTGTGCGCTTGGAAGCTACGTTCGGCGATTGATCTTGAGCTGTAGCCATGGATATTCCAGACCGAATCAAGGCTGACCTTTCTGGCTATTCGGTCAGCCCACAACAAATGAGGATACGGAACACCGAGCACATATAACTCCTGAATCTCCGACTCGGAGTTCCTATCGTAACCTCTTTTGAGCAGCTCTTCGGAGTTGATAGCCTTCAAGGTATTGTTACCCCGAGTAAGAAAGCTGTTGCCTTTGGCTGAGGACGAACACGGTGGTTGATGACAGCACTGAGCAGAAGTCCAAGCAGACAACAGATGCCCGCACAATGCCGAACCAGGTTCAGACTCCGACACAGTGTCAGGGTGACCGGCGACCACGCGTCAACATTTCCTTCCCTAACCATGACATCCATATAAAGCTGATTGGCGCCTTATGAACGGAGACGATACTGTACTCAGAGGACTGACTCCAGCTACCACCAGCGAGCCTTGAGCTACTGCAGGTACAATCACCCGTGATGTGAGGTGTAATTTGGACGCGCTAAATGCTATACAAGATTATGTCAAAATTCAATTACACATAACACAAGTTCAACGGGTTGACGACGTTCAGCACCCACCAACACTGATTCCATCACCTCCACCTCCACCTCACGGCGCTCCCTTTTATCTCGTTCTCCTCACGAATATACCTCAAAGGGAACGAGTAGGGAATACGGTTCCCTGTGGCGCCCGCGAAAGGAGGACGGTTGCGATGATACGAAATAGCAACACTGGCTCGAGTTTGCAGAATAATAATTACGGAGGGACTCAGAACATTAACAATGGGGACGGCCAGATAGGCCAAGTAACTGGAGGAGAGGTTAATTTCGTGAAACACTTTAACATGACAGTTCCTAATCGTGGGTCTTTACTTCCTTCGAGGGTTTGAATGAGGAGACCTAATGACACTGATACAGCACACAAAAGCCTCTGGGACGCCGTGGGAGGGATCGGGGCCTCCCATACCGCAGAGCAACAATTCGAACGAGGGAAATGTCTCGAAGGAACTCGAGAAAGAGCTCTGGGATCGATCAGTGACTGGAGGCGAAGCAAAGGGGGAGATCGCCCCATCTTCTGGCTTTCAGGTTCTGCGGGTGTTGGAAAGTCAGCTATCGCAATGTCGGTCGCAAACCATGCGAGAAAGATGGGCTCGTGTCCTCTTTCTTTTTCTTTCGCTCCGACCCTAAACGGAACAATCACTCTGCCCTCATCCTTTCCATCGCGCACGGGCTCGTCGCAAAAATTCCCTCCTGCCGAACCTCCATCGACCGGAGGATCTTGGATGACCCAATGATATTGGAAGCCTCGATGGAGGAGCAATTTCAAGAGCTCGTCTTGCAAACCTTCACAAGCTACCCGCCTCGGAAGCCGACACGTCAGAACTGGTCGAGGCGTGTACAGGATGGCTGGTCTAAAGGCTCCCCCTTGCAAAAGGAGGACCCGGATTTGGTTATTATAGATGGCCTAGACGAGTGCAGCGATGAAAAAACCCAGTTACGCATCGTCTCCACCATTCAATCCGCATTTCGACATTCGCCCCATTTCCCATTGCGCTTCCTGATCTGCAGTCGTCCGGAAGCCTGGCTTCAGGAGGCGTTTGCAGCTAAATTCCTCCGTCAGCTCTCGGAGATTATGGTTTTGGACGAGTCGTTTTCGCCCAGTGAAGATATCATGCAGTACTACCTCCACCACTTTCAAGAGATCACTCATGATCCCAAGTACAAGCATGTGCAATTTCCTTCACCTTGGCCATCGAAGGCTGACCTAGAAGCTTTGGTCATCCGAACCTGCGGTCAATTTGTCTACGCGATAACTGTGATCAAGTTCATCATGGGTGCGTTCAAGCATCCAATAGAGCAACTCCGTATCATCCTCGAGGACGTTCCCCCTCGCTTACCAGGAGCATCGCCATATCGCCAGCTCGATACGCTGTATGATTACATACTCGGTGTTAACCCAGACTACGAGGAAGTTCTCCCCATTCTTGCAGCCATCCCAATTCTTCCAGACTATCTGAAGCCGACCCCAACGAACATCGAACTACTGTTCGGACTGCGAGCGGGGCAAGTGGCTTTGCCGTTGCGAGCCATGTACTCCGTGCTGGACATCCGTGGCTCGGCAGAGCCAATTCTTGTCTTCCATACCTCTTTCAGTGATTATCTAGTCCAGCAGACTAGGTCTCACCGTTTTCACATTGACATAGAGACTCAGAAACATGTAATCGCACGATGCTGGCTTCAGAACCTTACAACCAGCAAAGTGCAAACTTACAGGTACGAAGTCAATCCCCGCCTAGTGTTTTCAACCGGACTCGTTAATGACCTCCTCCCACATATGCGTGTAGCTTTGACCGACTTTATGGCGATGAACTCGGGCCCTTCATCACACAACGGATTGAGTATTGTGCATCAATCCCCAGACCAACTCGGCAGTTGATGGAAAATGTGCGCAATGTTGACCTAGCCTGTGTCTTCTTTCGACATTCAAGAGGCTCGATCACCAACTGTTTTCCCCTCTGGGGCCGAGTGTTTGGTGCATCAGCATCCTGGGTGGGGAAACATGTAAGCGTCGAGAAATCTCGCTATAGGCCTCCAATTTGTCCTCACAGTTCATGACCACCAGGATGATAATGGCGCGGACGAGGTCGAGACTGAGTATCGAGACGGGGCTAAACGCAGGGACGGACCTGATCCCTCGGAGGGTCTCGTGTACAAGCTTCAGAATACTCCCGAGCGGTTTCATCTCGAATGGCCACCAGGCGCATCTTCGCGTAGAGACGAGATTTATTGGGTTGTCCATCTTGCCGCACAATGTGAATGGCGCACTCGACTGTTTGTGGAACTACCATTCAGCAGTGCGCGTCAACTCCCACGCTTCACAGACTGCCACTGTGATCTCGCCGGACGGGATGTATCGCGCGATCCGGGGCACATTGCGTACCAGGAGGCTTGCAGGCAGCTCGTTGAGGCTTACGTCTCCCTTTTCAAGGAGCTTGCTCGCAATGGCGTGAAAGACGAAGATACCATCCACGAGTTGGAGGGAATTTTTCTGAACTTGGTCCAGTCATCGATCCTGAAACATCGTCCTCCTGATATGGAGTTGATTTCACTTTGCCGGACGGTTTTCGAATTCGCGAGACGTTGTTCTTCGCTGCGGGTCTGGAGCTTCGATGGGGCGAGAGGAAGAGCAAATCTACTCCAATGGATTGAGGTGAGAGAAGCGTGTTTCTGGGTAAAACTCACTAGTAGATGTATGGCCCTGATGTTGACAAAAATTTCTCATAGGCCTTCCCAGATAGATTTGCTAACGAAGGAGAGGTTTTGACAACGCAGGTCCCTACTCTGCCATGGAGACAATGGTCGCGAAACTGGGACCAAATGTAGGCTTGTCTAAGGAGGGGAAGGCCACAGCCAAATATCATAAGCCAAACACTCTATTTTATTTCTCGTTATTCAGTACTCCCATCTTCAATAGTTATTCCCCTACCTTTGCGAGACACAGGAGCCCCGGTTCCTCCCTGCTAGATTTCTCAGGTCTGAGCTTCTCCACCGCTGTCACAGTAGTTCGATACTTATAGGCTCTAGCCTCATATAATCTGTCTGCCAGATCTTGTGGCATCAAAGTCTTGAGAGTCAAAGCTGTTGCATCGGGCTATTTTGATGGCTGAGGTCAAAGCAGACATCGGACGGCCGCACAATGCCGACTCTCCGAATTCAAACTCCGACACGCGTCGCGACGCGTCGAGACTCGAGTTCATCTTGTCAACGAAACGTGCCTGCATCTTATTCCCTCGGATCGTAAACACTGAAGCTCATAAACCGGAGCATCTCGTACAATACTCTTCATTGTTTAAAATTCTGCGCTTGCGGGCAGCGGACGCCGGGCGGGTAGCCTCAGACAGGACCATTCATTTCGAGCACTGGTCGTAGTACGGGCGTTGGTATTTCAAATGGTTACGGTCGATATCTATCCCGCCAGCACAACTGCTCGACGAAAAGCTCGAAACAATGACATGTCACCGGTCACCGGTCACCTCGCGCGTCCAGCCCGGATCTTCCCATTCCATTCCATTCCATGACCCCCTGAGCCCTACGCCTCCTCGATCCATGGTATCGAAAATCGTGCATCGGAGTGTTTCAACTTTCCAGACTATCCCTTTCGTCGACAGTTGACATTCCCTACGTTAAACTTGCAGATCGACTGCGCACAGGCCAATAATGACTCGCAAATTTTCAATCATACGTGTGACAGAAGTATGAAATGGACGACAAACAACAGTGCCTTTTTGCTTCGGTGTTGTGAGATCTATAGACTGGGTTCTAGAGTATGCTTTAATATTTAATTTACCAATATAAATCCATATCCGATGTGAGTGAAAAAAGAAAGATATTTGTGAGTACAGGTTTGATGGTATTCCGACTTTCGAGATAGAAGGGGAAAGAGAGTTGATAGAACAAGTAGAACAAAGACACAAAAACAACGACAGAAGGAGAAAAAGGGGACTGGATGCTGATGCTGCCAGCAGGGAGGGAATCACGAAAGGCGGTGTATCAAGAAACGAGACGAATGATCGAATAGAACGATTATGACGAGCCGCTGGGAAACGAATCAATAAGAGGAAAGTCCCAAGAGTATCAAAGCTCCGGATGTAACATTTAGATAGATTTAACAAACGCGAAAGTGGATACTGGTTCTGATTGCCTGACGCAATATAACGGGTAAGAGTGATGAAGGGAAAATGGGGTCTAGGGATGATTGATGCGTTGGCGACGGGAGTTGAGTTGATGACGAGGGAGCAAAGAGTTGAATGATGCCAGCAAACAGCTGAGCTGGTTCTAAGGACGATGATGGTATTGATGATGCAAGACAGGGTGTTGTTGAATGGAATGGTACAATTGAATGAACGGCGGCAGAGGGGACGTTGCGACGTAAGGAGATGGGAACAGATGGGGCACGAGTAAGTGTGAGCCGTCGGTGTTAACAGGTAATATGAGGGGATTTGCGAGGATTTTCGGCTGTAACAGACGGGAAGGTTTTCCCGTGTATGTTTCGATGAATAGGAGGTAATGGCAGGAATGGCAGGGAAGGCTGAGGAAGGGACAGGAGTTAATCAGGGTTAGGCGAAAATAGCGCACGCTGTAAACGAATTACTCACAGTCTGAGCGAGAGAAGAAAAAAAATGCTGGCAGCCGTTCAATACACCATTTCCCAACTGGTGACTGGTATTGAATGCCTATCGTCATTGACCATGATCCAGCTTTGACTGGCTGGGCTGTGGTCGACATCCATAGCATGAGCATCGGGAGCCTGGGAAGCCTGGGCTGCACAAGTCGAAGCGAAGCCCGCACCAAGGCCTCCGACGAGCCGTTCGAGGTCCTTAGTCGCTTCCATTATCGACAGCGCTAACCTCGGGCCCATATGAAGTATCCTCGCACCCTCAGGGTTGCATCGCATGCGAGTGATAATTGCCTGTTTGTAGAGGTCTGGCTCGGGTTTTTTCGTAGAGCGTCGACAGCCGTTGTAGCTGCAATTTGAATTTGAATTGGAGTAATGGGAGTAAGAGGACGTCGGGCTAAGAGGTGATGATGTTTTTGGAGCGTGAGGCATATGGACCGTTGCTTGGTGTGGAGTGAGGGAGAGAGTTGAAAATTGGGGTGATGAAGGGGATGACGATGATTTCATTGAGGCTGCTGCTGCGGGCTGTTTGTGACGATTAGATAGGTCGCGCTGTTCCTTGTAGTGCCGAAGAGTGCGTTTGTACGACTGGTTTGGTTTTGGGCTCGAGGAGGGAGGCTTCTGAGTTGACGATGGTAAATCCCAGCAGCTTTCTGATCTCTTCAACGATCCCCGGGTGCTGTTGCTACTGCTCGACGAAGCGATGGCATTGTTGTTGTTGGAAGGTACGCCCATATTCGTGTTCCCCGTGACTGACACTTGACCGTGTTCTTTAGATGAGTTGATGAACCTTTTCTTCGATACCGTGGTGGAAGGAGCAGAAAATGAGCAGGTCCGTTTTCGGGTATAAGTACTCGTAGCAGTTGAGGACATATGGGAATGAGGTCAACGTTTGAGAGAAACCATTTACGGGGATTTACGAGGTTTTCAAATTGAATCGGCACTCTCCGGTGGCTATGTCCTAGCGTACCCGATTAGGAGCGCAATCTCCGATCTCTTCCTGTCTCCCCCTTGTCCCCCTCGCCGGCCCTGACATATTCCTTCTCGTTCCAGAATCCAACGTCTCTTCCTCCTTGTAACCGCAGGGTATCGTGCTTATACTGAAGGTACGATAAGTACTCGACCAACTAATGTCTTCCGAACCCTTGAATTATTTTTTACGCTTGGCAGCCAAACTGTGCCTTGTCCTCAATTGAGGCGTCGCTTTTAACTCGAGGTCCACAATCAGCTCGGCGTCGATGGCGAGTTGTGCTCTAGCTCAAAATCGGACCTGCTGTATCTGTCTCGTGTATGAGCTTCCCCATCTATATCTCCACCTCCCAACTAGCGTTTCCGACGTGTATCAAGATCATATCAGTGTGGGTCACTAACCGATCCTTGTCAAATTTCCACCGGGTTAATACGAGCGAAAGGAATCGTTCCCAAACGTCAAAGATAGCGTTTCGAAGGCCAACTTGGAGCCCCATCCAAAAACCTAGAGTTATATTTACACGTTACCCGGCCGACAAAACAGCCTCGATAGGTGTTAAGTATAACAACGAATAGTAATCAAGCACGCTATCTTGTTTGAATGTGTGGAAATCCCGACAAGTCTCCCCTCTCCCCGCCTTCGACTTCCACGCTCTTCCACGCTGGAGGCTGTTGGAGGCTGTTGGGGGGGAACGTTCGGCCCCAGGAACACCTTCTGATCCTGGGCGCTTAGGAGTCAAAGCTTCCAGGTTCGCACCGAAAACACACCTTCGGCCACATGGCGGCGAATCCGGGGAGAACGAGAAAGAGATGGGACCCCGTATCAGCACCAGTATCAGTATCAGTATCAGTATCAGTTCATACCAGTGCCATTAACCCTCCTTAACCTGGAGGAAGATAAGAACGCGCGTTCTCACTTCTCCCAGATGTTCCGTGTCTCCCCCTCCCCACTGCAGATCCGACTCCCGGAACTAAAGCTAAAGTTCAAGTGCGGCAATTGAAGAGGGGACAAGCTATTCGATAAACCATTTGTCCCCGCATAGTTAACGGTATACCGCATAACCGACCGCAAGATAGTTTCGGGCCCGTCCTGGTAGAGCCCGAGGGGGGCAAAGCTTGGTTGCAAGTTCCGTGTATGCCATCCATCTTCCATCACCTGTATCCTCCTGTATCTACCCTCGTTGCTCTCACGACCTGATAATGAAAGGGCCAGTACATCACAATATCTGGAGTCTTGAATGATCAACAGTGCGCCCACCGGGAGGTGAGACGACTTCGGGCTTAGCCTACCGCCAGCGGGTTCGTTCGATGAGGGATCATGAATCAGCACTCAGCCACCAGAGGGTCGAGGTTACTAATGCAACACGGCTCCCTCGTAGGCCGTATAGCCAGATACCAAGACGGCGACCCAGAACACAACCGGTGACCGGTTCGATCGTCAATGATCGTAACGATCTATCTATCGTCGATTTGCTGTCAGCGAACTGCGACACAGAGGCTGCGGGGAAGGTCCTCACCGCAGGAGATTGGTTGGTGACGTCGAAGGTACCAGGTCCATCGGTAGCGAAGTGGGACCAACTGCCAGTCTCTCGATCAACGAGTGGCTGGACTTTTTAGATGGAGACGGCGTCGCGTCGGGTAGTGACTCAACATCTTGATCGTGTTGAATATTGAATGCTGAAAACAGTAAGTAAAGCGCTCGTGTCGTGATTGTCCATTCGAGACCAATGGCAACTGTCATTACTATATGATCAATGGTACCGGTAAACACAAACACTGATTGCCTAGACACTAGAAGAACGACTCACGTTTGTCGTACCGGACCCTTGGAAGACGCCGAGTTTAATTTCCCCTGCCACGAGGAATGGGGCCCAGGTCAGCATCTAGTTCGCTCGGCACTGGGGTAACCGTCATGTTACCTTGTGCTCTACAGATAATCTACGATATTTTACATTTCCCTGGTTCGAGTATGATTTTTGTCCATCTTTTCCTTTGATCCCCTAACACCCCCGCTGGGTAAGAAGAGAAAACGAGAGCAACAAACAAACAACATAACAAGTCTGACAACAACAATTCTACACTCCACCGCCGTCAGTAAGAAAGGGCACCGATACATAGATAGCTCGAAAGCAAAAGCATTTAACCGAAGAAAGGAAAGAGTTCGTGTCCGTATATCCCAAAAGACGAAACGTAAAGAAGAAAACCCTTCGAGAAATGTTAACCTTGGTTCACTCCGCTTCCACCAACGCTCTCGCTAGCCGTCGTAATGGCATAATCCGACATCGAGTTATTAGAATTCCTCCTCAACCCAAGTCCAAGTCCCAACGGAGGACGACTAAAACGCGGGGGAGGAGGCATAGCTTTAGAACGAAGCGACGGATTGCTACAAGGAATGAAGAAACACATCATCAGCACAGTCATAAACCCCAAAGAACCCAGAAACATACTTTGCAGCCAACGTAGGCCCCGGGGTCAACCGGGCGAAATTACTAGGAAACAACGGATTCCCCGGTACCCTATCGCCGACAGGATCATACCTGAAGCCGCTCGCACTCCCGAAGCTACCACTTCTACTCAGACTCCCTCCCGTGTCCATCGAACTCAACTGGATAGCCATCCTTGTCAAACTGCCGCTCGATCCGGTCCTGGTCAAGCCTCCTCCGGGTGACCCAGCACCGAACGAACTTCTCCTAGAAGAAGACGACCCCCAGCTCAAGGGTCTCTTCGAAGCGATAACAGGGGACGAAGCAGTACTCCCGTTATGGCTACCGCCGTTACTCCAGAACACCTGCGTCGGGGACCCGATCACAGGAGAGCTGGGCGTCGATAACGTTGGGGAGAGAGAGAATCGTAACCCTTGGATCCTCATCGCCTCCTTCTCCTTCTCCTTTTCTTTCTCTTTTTCCTTCTCCGCCTTTTCGGCGGCGCCACCGTTCTCTTCCTCCTCCTCGTCGCCTTCTACAATGTCGCCTAGTGCACCCTCTCCTCCACCTCCGCCTTCCAATGATAGAAGAGGTGGATGGTTCCCGGGAGAAAGCATACTGAGGGATGGAGACGACACCAACGGCTCGACAGACAACACATCGACCGAGCTGGAAGGCCGTATCAGCGGAGAACCTCCCCCCATATCGTCTTCATCGTCGGTAGAGGGATTCAGACCGAAGTCCACGACATTCGAACCGAAATCCCCTGGGGTCGATGCTGCCCACGTCGGCTCAGGCTCGGGGCCTTCGCCGGTAGGTGACGCCACGGTGCTTCCTAGCCATGACGAAAGGGAAGACGAACGAGCTGGCCTGTTTTTGAGGTTCCTACGAGAAACGACGGACTCGAAACTGTCTCGCGACGCGCTGGGAGTCGGTTCTTCGGTGATGATTTTCGGAATCGACGAAGCAGATTCCGAATCCCCGCCGTCTGTAGTGACCTCCGAGAGCAGAGTTTTGTGCTTGCGAGGCGGCGAGTTCCGTGGACGTGGAGTTGGGGAGATGGTGGTTTGACCAGATCCAGATGAATCAGTTCGTTCCAGGGCTATCGCTTTTACGCGAGGCGGAGCGGTCAATGCGGCGTTGATCTGCGCTTTGAACTCCTCTTCGGGGTTTTTCTCCTTGTCCTTTTCGAGTAGACCCAGTTGAACGTCTTTCTCTACTGCCGGACTGTCCACGACCACAGAGTCCCACCCTTCCCAATGACCTTTCGCCTTCATACCACCATCCTCGATATCGCTGCCAGCCCCACCCTCGGAAGAAGAGGAATCAAAAACGTTTCCTTCCTCATCCACATTAAAGTCCACGTCCAAATCAATATCCAACTCTGGGGGAACACCTAACGCGCCTTTGACGCGTTCCCATATGAGCTCGCTTCGATGCAATATACATTTCCTCAATAGAGCAACGAACAATGCATCAGGGGCGACAGAACGTGTTGCCTGGGTCGCGAAAGTGACGAGATGAGGATAGACCCATTTAGTGGGATCTGATGGGATATCGTCGAGAGTCATGGACGACGGCGATGGCGGGGTAGACTTTTCGGTGCCTGATCCTGAGGATCGCTTGGGGAAGGTCTGACTGAGCAATGCGAAGAGTTTCTTCGTTGGGGGCGTGCTGATCAAGATGGCTACTTCGTTTGGTCGGTCGATGAACGGCAGATATACCGCAGGTGGTAAGGGGGTGAACGTCGCGTTTTTGTGCTCAGCATCTTGGTGGGCAGAACCGAGGTACCCAGGATTGGTGGAGCGGTGGGCAACGTCATAGAGCTGATCCGCAGACAGCCTTGGTTTGCTCGATCCTGTGGATGAGAGACGATGAGGAGAGGATGGCCTGAGTCGAGGTGAAGATGAGGGTGACGTTGATGGTGACGTCGAACGTTCTCCTCGTCCCTGCCCACCACCTGGAGGCGCGAAGGTCGAGAAAGCAAAGCTCAAACGACCCGAGCCTCCTCCTGGAGAACCAGGATTTGGCCCTCTTCCTCCACTACCTGTCCGAGCGTGATTGGGATGCCTTCTCTGTGACGGAGGTTCGTGTAGTGGGAATTGTTCTGCCTGTTGTTGTTGCGGAGGAACTCGGACGATGGTGAGGGTGCTGAATGATGAACGGTCTGGATGATGGTTCGTTTCAGCGTGTTGAGCATAGGGATCAAATGCAGTCATTGATCCTCGACGTGACGACAGACGACGTCGAGGCTGCATTGGGGGCGTCGAGGGCGGCGGCGGCGACATCAACGGCATCGTGGGTGACAATGATGAAAGTCCAAGTTAACCCCAGTAGGACACTGCCACCTACTCTTATGGCCTGCGGAAAGTGCCGAAATCACCTTGCGGAAGCTTGGAGAAGCTGGTGGGCAGTTGTAGGCTAGAACGCTGACTTGTCTGACTACTCTGGCGTGTGATTTTATCTCTCTAGCTCGTCTCTAGCTACCCCAGAATTCCTGGAAAGCATGCTGGAAAGAGAATATGAAAATCCCCGGCGCCCGCCCTCTCAACTTCCGCCTACTTCCGGAAGGCGCGTCAGCCCCTTACTCCGGTTCTCTTGAAAAGCGACCGTGCCGCATTCCGTGTTATACCTTCAACCTGAACTAATAATGTTCAGCGTACCGCAAGACCGCTATAGTTAAACTGACAGATACCCCATGTTCGACTCTTGTTTGCAGTTTTCCATAGGAATTCACAATGCACAGGATGTGCGGGTGGGTGATGTCGATGCGGTTCGACGTGGATTCATTGTCAAGCAGGCTCTGGACTCGTACAGTCCAACAAGCAGGGAGAAATACAACAGCCAGGGGCGACTCTTGACGTTGGAGGAAGAAGGTGGCGAGCTGGGGTCGTGAACACGATCATCCGACAAGCGCGCGTCCAGATGCTCTTCTCAGACCACCACCATGACGACGCCCAAACTCGACCCCATCTATTGAGTGAAACTCCAGTCGCGGATTATCAATATTCTGATCCATAACGAAGGAGGTGTAGATGTCGAGAAAGGTTCAGAGAGTGGTGAGTCCTTCGATCCATCTCTTTCTAATCGTCCCTACTAATAATCTTCATGACTCAGATCTCGTTCACGAATCAGAAGATGGGCTACCAGCATTGATACCTCTTCTACCATCCCAGCTCTTGCCTGCTGCATTTCTCGGCAGTCTGGATTCCAAAAACTCCCTGTTATTCATTATGTACACATTTCCCAGCGTTCCGCCATCACCAGGCTGGAGCGGCAAAGCCAGTTCAATCACTCGGACGTCTCCTCGAGCAGGCTACACACAGCTTCCACTCTGAGTTATGACGTCCACCGATCAACCAGACGAACTCACCCAAAGTCAATGGTTCACCAATCCTACTCCTCGACACATCAGCTTCCCAGCTCACGGGCACAGCGTTGTTACCTGCCTGATCTTTGCAGATATCGGGCGTGCTTCGCCCGAAGACAACAAGAAGGGTTCTAAACCACGCAAACGAATCATATCGGCCTCTGATGATCATTCAATTCATGTATACTCGCCATATACAGGAGCCCACGAGATGTACCTGGAGGGCCATGAAGGAGGAATATGGTCCGTGGGTGCTGTGGACGGTTTACTCGTCAGTGGAAGCACTGACCGGACAGTGCGAATATGGGATTTGAGCGACAGCGAACCCCAATCACAAACTGCCACGGAAACGAAGAAAGTGAAATGTTTGCATGTTTTCGAGGGGCATACCAGCACTGTTAGATGTTTGGAGATCGTCAAACCAGAATTGGTCGATGTGGGAGGGCGATTTGGTGGCGATGGTGAGTCGCGTTTTCTTTTCTTTTGCTTTTCATCGATCGGAGATTCTGACGCCTTACAAGGTCCTGAGCGTAAAGAAACATGGCCGAAGCAAACGCTTATCGTCACTGGCTCAAGAGATCATTCGTTGAGGGCATGGACCTTACCGAAGAGAGGAGATCCGGAGTTCAAGTCTTCGGGCAGTGACAAGGGCGAAGAAGATGGGGACTCTCCTTCCATCGTGAGCTCCACCCTCCTCCTCCCTACTCTGATCGACTTGCTCAGAACCCTCCTTAGAACCCTGAAGACAATCCTTACCATCTATTCCATCTCGAGGGCCATGATCACGCTGTACGCGCTCTCGCCGCACACGGGCGAACCGTCGTGTCTGGGAGTTACGACTGTACAGGAAGAATCTGGGATATTGCCACCGGTCAGTGCAGATTCGTACTCACTGGGCATACACAAAAAGGTACGTGTTCGGACGCGCTACTTTTTCGCGAAAGGGGATACTAACAAAACTACTTCTTAGTGTATTCCGTAGTGTACGATCCCACACGACATATAACCGCAACAGGATCTATGGACGGTACCGTCCGGGTGTGGTCTACACTCACTGGCAAATCTCTGCATGTTCTGACGGGTCATACGTCGCTGGTTGGCTTACTTGGGTGAGTTTAGCCCAACAGTAATATCTGAATTCCATTGCTCAAACGCCAGCATCCCTTTACCTTCAGAATGTCCCCAAGTTATCTCGTGAGCGCGGCAGCGGATAGTACACTGCGGATCTGGGATGTCGAGAAGGGAGAGTGTAAAGGTGCGTGCTATTGACATCGGCATAACAGAACATGGTTGACTGATCGAGAGTTTCTGTAGCTGTTCTAGCTGCTCATACGGGTGCCATCACTTGCTTCCAACTCGACGAAACCAAGGTTCTCAGCGGATCGGACGGGACATTGAAACTCTGGGATCTACGCGAAGCCGCTTCGATCGGGGAGGTTTCTAGTATGAAGAATCTCCTTACGGGTATCACTGGGGTATGGCAGGTGGCGTTTGACGGGACGTGGCTTGCTGCTGCCAGTAACAAGAATGACCAGACTATGCTCGACATCTGGGATTTTGCGAAGACGGATGGTGATGTTGATCCCGGTGCGGGGAACGGTGGTGGTGAGGTTTGAATTTGACGCCATGTGGTGTAAAATAGCGCGTAAAGTAGCGAGTCTTCAATCTTGTATACCTCGCCACGGTCGCTCGTATGAAAGCTCTGCAGAGACTGTTGTAGACAGCTGTGTACTTACGAGGGCCGTATCCCTGTATTCCATGGTCGTGCTCGCTCATATACTTTCGCTGCTTTCGATTGGGACCGGTCGTACGGAGAAAGGTAATAGTTGCAATCGAATCTCTGAGTTGTAGCTCGGACACTCGAGCTCGAGAAAAAGTAGTACAGTATTTGATTTTTATTTCCCATGCTAAACTTCTACAGCTCAAGCATGACCCCGAACAGGCTTAGGAACGTATCTGAACGTGAAAACTGTCAGCATGTGTCTCAAACTGATTGAAAACGTCGAGTCCGACTTACGGTTCCTCTAAATACTTGACTTCCTCATCGTCCAACACCAGCCCAGAGGGAATATTCTCCTCCAGGCGCTGGATGCTAGAGGTACCCACAATCGGACTGTCGATCTTGCCGGAGATCCAAGCAAGAGCAATTTGGGCCATCGATACCCCACGTTTCTTCGCTAGCTCTTCGACACGAGATATGATCGCTTTGTCGGCCTCGCTCTTAGTCGAGGTCGATCCGCTTGATCGGGTGGTTTCGGCGGCGTCGAGAGGGCGGGCAAGAACACCAGCGGCGAGCGGCGCCCAAGGAATCACACCGATTCCGTTGAACTTGCAGTAAGCGAGCATTTCCCGTTCCTGCGAATCGGTGCGTGTCAATCGCGGGAAGTGACCAGAATGATCGTTTCTAGCTACGCACCTCTTCACGGTACAACAACGAATACTCGTTTTGCATGCTCACAAACTTGGTCCATCCATTCCGTGCAGCAACCTCGTTCAAGTGGGCAAATTGCCACGCTCTCATCGAGCTAGCACCGATGTAACGAACCTTGCCGCTCTGAACGAGATCGTGTAACGCTTTCATCGTCTCTTCCGCGGGAACATCTGGGTCGTAACGATGAATTTGAAGGAGATCGAGGTAGGATGTCTTCAGACGTTGGAGCGAAGCGTCCACTGCGTTGAAGATGGCGGCGCGAGAAAGCCCCCTTTGGTTGACGTATTGCCTGTGGTCGTGCAAACTTGGGTCAGCGTAAGCCCTGATACCAGGCTTGTCAGCGACGAGCCCGTAGCATTTCGAAGCGATGATGATTTGGTGTCGGGGGATATTGTACTAGATCGTTGGTCGATGATGAGGGGCAGATACTTCGCATTCCGGCGGATTACTCACCTTTTCTAGGAAAACACCAATGATGCGCTCCGACTCTCCGTTCGAATAGAGGTTCGCTGTATCGATCGTGTTGATTCCGCGATCCCAAGCAGCTTTCAAGATTTCGAGGGATGGTTCTTCGCCCAGAACCCACGGCTGGATTGCGTGTAACGATCAGCATATGACTGATTACCCCACTTTTTTTTCGAGCACGCACGTTCCACTCAGGCGAACCGAAGCTCATCGCTCCCAGCTGCGAAGAAAGAACCAGTCAGTATAGGCTCCACAAATCATTTATTAAGCGGAGCACTCACAACTGGAACGGAAATTTTGAGTCCTGTTGCTCCTAAACGGCGGTATTCGACTGGTTTTGACATAGTGATTGTAGTTTGAAGTATCGCTGATGGGGGAACAAGAATGCTCAAGGTCCGTCCCTTTTATACATAAGAGGCGGAAGCATCTGCAGCATGATTCTGTGGGTGAATAAGCACGCAATGATTGTTGTTGTCAAGAACATTATGGTGGCTTATCGGATGACGGATGTAGTCCGAACGGTTGGCATCCGATATCGCGAACACGTGCTCCAACATGTTTGTCGCCCACACGAGTCCACAAAGTTTGTTCTACGAGAATTTTACCTGCCCTTTACACCCTCAAATTTTCTGGAAACTTATGTTCGAAGCTCAAGAGCGGCGAGAGAAACACCATCCAATTACTTTTTCATCCATATGGTGGGAGACAACCACAAATGATAATAACCAAAACGGCCCGCTCTATATTTTTAGGCATCATTCCGGTCATAGAACACTCACAAAGGCGTTCCCACAGAACAAACATCGCTGTACGGCTTCCAACAACTCCTCCACGAACCAACCCTTCAATTCCATCTTCACAGTCGTCTTATGCATGCACAATGGTAAGAACGCTTTACGGGTGCATCCAATACACGTCCTCACGTCCGGTGTCGAGAGGATAAAGGTGGTGACAGAGCATCGGGCTACAACCGAAGTCCTCGGATTAACTGATGTTTCGTACCGAATAGTTATTCGAAAGAATATAGACTCACACCACACATGTCCATTCGAACATTTCGCGTTTACGATGTTCTCCAACGGCACTTGCACATGACATGCAGGGCACAGTTCATTCAGGCCTCCGGTCGCTTGATCATCGAACATTGCATGCACTATCGTGGAAAGGTTCTCTCCTTCCGCTGATAATTCAGGTGGGGCCCCGGGAAGAAGTGATTGAACTACCATCCTCAACACGAACGGTACATCGTCAACTGGTTTCGGGACGTTACTAATTGCCATGGGAAACAGAGGTCAAAACATACTTGTGAACGCCGATGTTACAGCGGCCAAATGCTTGAGCATCGTCCTAAGATTACGATGACAGATAGCCGTCAACAGGATCCCTGCAACATCGCCATAGTCCACCCTCTTCTGGGGATCTTCGGTCAATTTCTACGATGCAAGCGGGTTAGCCACATTACGACTGGCCCGATGGGCAGCTCACCCATCCACAGTCAGCGAGGGAGAGCCTCATTCTCAATGACATCAACAGATCCCATCCAAATAAATGCATAGTAAGGCTTTTTCGGAAGTTTCTTCTGGCGTCTAAGGACTGAGACGAGATTTCTTGGGATTTCAACGCCGTGAGATCGATATTGTCGGACATGATGGTCGAGTCATATTCCTGAAGGCCGAAAATTCGGATGAACTCAGCATGAAGACGGTCAAGGAGAGATCTCGAGCGCATATGGAAAAGAACAGGTCGGAGGATATGGAGAGGAGAAAAGCCACTGGCTGACAATGGAATATGAGTAAACTAATTGAATGAATTCTCAAGCTGGGTAATACCTGTTTTGCATGTTGATATCCTAGTGGTCAACAATCCCAGGAGCTCAGCATCAGTGAATCCGTCTCGAAGTCGCGCAACAACGAGCATGCTGTTGTGCTTCGCATCGTGTTTGTAGCTGAAGTCAGCGGGTCTTGTAGGCCTATGCATCGGTCACCAGTCAGCGCGGTGCCGTGAATGTGGGAGGATGAAACATACTCGTGTATCCAAACCATGACCCCAGCTGCATCGTATGAGCTCATAGCACACGTCGTGTTGGCGTCTGCCTTCGTCATTCTCACATCTTTCTTCTCCTTATCATCCCTATCTTTCTCTCTTTTCTCCTCGCCTATGGGTCCTGTTCGCACCTGGTTCAAATACTCAACCCTCTCGAATACTCTCCTGGCACTGCGCGTCATCTCCTCTCCGGACCCCTCGTCTAGGGTGGGAGCGGTCGATAACAATTTCACAACTTGGAAAGACCCGCCCAAAAGACAGATAAGTAAAGTATCGTCTAAAGGGAGATACTCGAGGCCCACTGCGGGGTGCATAGAGGACGATGCAACATGGACATGAGGGGTTTTGAGGACGAAGGTAAGAGTACCAGACCACGGAGTTTCCGTCGCCAATGGGGAGGACCATAGGCGCAAAAGCCCAGGCGTTGTATATGCGAGAATAGGCTACAACACAGCGAGCGTCAGATAATCGGCGTGACAAGAACTAATGCAAACTCACACCGCGATTAGGCACCTCGAACCATTTCAGAGCCGTGACACCGACCGCTTTCTGCGCAACAATGCCGTTTTCGGGACGTTCGAGCGCGCACAGGACACTGGGCTGTTGTCCTTCGTTCGGCTGCGAAAGTGTTTGAGTAACGTCCACAACGCCTATGTTTCCGAGTGAAGTGGTGTATGCAACCGTCGCTCTGCCTGAGAAACATCGTGAAGTGAACAGAAGACCAAGTCAGGGCGACAACGTGCACTTACAGATTCCTGGTTCGGCCACAGTCCAAGCAGTCGCGGAAATATGGGTAATCCACTCTTTCGAAAGGTGGAGGGTGTCGATTACATCTACGGTAGATTCTGTAGAGTTGAACCTGGAAGCTCGTGGGTCAGTCGATATACATGAATTTTGGATCTTGATTGAACCTTAAAAATATAAGCATTCCTGCACGGCTTCCGCATATAAGTAGAGAGCCATCGATTCTGGGGGTGGGCTGAACTCTAAAATCGGCTTGTTGGGTCCATTCGATGGCTGGACGGTTCTTTCAGAAAGGCACCTTGCACAAGACAAATATGTCTTACACACCACTTGCGAGGATAGTGTCTGATGAAGCGACGTGAGGCTCAAATCAAACGTTTCGAGGAGGATAGGTGGGATGTCCAGGATCTGTCTTGTGCGTCAGTCAGAACAAGAGCGCATGATTAACATTTTGCAAGCCAGACACACCTTGATCCATTCTCCTTTCAACGCGTTTTTCGTAGCCCTCCACAACGATAGGTCCATATTGGCGGTCAGGATAGCCATAATGCATCTAGTGAGTGGGTAAATAGATGCGAACGCGACGTAACATGCTCATACTCACCCAGCATTTGGTGCAACATCACTCGGCGAGAAGGTAACAGACCATATCGAAGGATCAATTGAGCCTAACGACACTGCGGAGAACTCTAATGTGAAAGGTCAAACACGAGTTCACTGCCGTTCCGATTGCTACACACCTTGCGAGAAATCAGGCCAGCGACATACATCGGGAGCCTTCAAATCGTACTGGATCATCGTCCTAAACCAGTTCAGTGTCAACTGAGCTGTCAATTCCGTTCCATTTTCATTTTGTTTGGGCTCGTTGGAGAGCGTCGCGCCCTGAAGGGCCGAAGGAAGGACTGCGTATAAGTCGTGATTTATTCCCGGCTCAGGTGTCTAGAGAACCTGTGAGTGAAGTTCAAAGCCGAGAAAACACGGTACACACAATGATATACACTGCAGACTTTGTCACAAAGCATCCCTGACCGTCGGGTGTCCACTGGAAGCATTTTGATGATGGTGAGTTGAGAATAGTCTGGATGTTGATACACGAGTAAAATGCTGGTGAAAATTTTGTGGGAAATGGAGAGGCCATTATATCAATGATTGACGGTGTATACGAGATCAGTGTGAGGTGAACATGGTGGTCGAGGTTGACAACGACGATCGTGCGATGATGTTGCCCAGTCTTGACTCCCGAATGATAACGTGATCCATATTGAGTGCTTCTGACCCCTTCATGTTCTCGGACTCAGTCTTACTAGTCGACTCTCAAATGCCCATTCATGGCGAGAAACCGGTGCTAAATATTGTGCGGTACGTTTCGCGAACTTGTCGAACAATTTAGATACAGCAACATGCACGGTAAACGATGTGAACGCAATGGCTCATTGGTTCGTGAAAAATCCAAGTCGGACAGTAAATTTCGAGTCTCGACTACACGTTCTTGTCGGCGTCTGGACCTCCCACCATTTCCCCCTGCATAGGGCTACCTGCAATACCATTCGCAAGAGTCCCAGTCGCTACCGGTCGCCCTGGAGTCCCATGTTCGCTGGTATCTGCATTCTCGATAAGTGGGCCTTGCTCGTCAAGTTCCCCGGGCTCAGGCTTTGATGATGTCTCTGTGCCTGGAATGGAACGACTATTCATCTCGTCGACGTCGTGGGCTGCTTCTCCGGTATTTGCCACGTCTCTCGGCCCACCACCAGGGTCCCCTTCCTGCGCTCCAACTTTGGCTTCCTGTTGCGATGAATTTTCATCAGATCCGGAAGCATGGGAAATCATACTTTCACGGGATATGTGTTTGAAGTGATCTGGAGGCAGATTTGGATGAGCCGCCTCAACCCGCTCTATAGCATCTCGCCAGTGGCCCACCATTTTGTGGTAATCGGTCCATCGTAAGTCTAATTCCCGATCCTCCGCTAGGCGATTGTTCACGAATGTTATCAACTCCAGCCCTACTGGAGATATGACGAGCGGCGAAGTTTTTGATTCGCCAGGACGGTGAGACGATTCGGCCTCGGATTGGGGGTAGCTGTTGATATGTTCTGTTAAAATTTCAACGAGTTTCTCCTTGGGCGCGTCCCCTGCGTTACCCCAACCTCTACTGAATGACTTCAGGTATCCAAAGTTGATCTCAGGATCTGTGGGAGATAGACTGTTCAATGTCTTCCGGAGCTTTGAAAGCGGGAGAGAGAAGTAGCCAGGAACGATCTCGAAGTGACCTTCGGGAAATTCGTGCACGCGTCGTACAATATCCATTACCTCTACCCAATTTATGATCCCCTCCCAACATACGAGCTCGTAGCCGTTTAGGTAACCCCTCTCAATGATGGTGCTATGGATATGAGATAGGAATTTACAACCAGCAGCTGATTTGACCAGCGGGGAAGTGGTGGTCGCTGTGGGTACATGGAGGGCATAATCCGGCGAAGACGCTATGATATACGGAGCCAGATCCTCCATCAAAGCCATCAAATAGTGGTTCGAGGCAGCCGGGTTCAGCGGTGCTATCTCTAAATATATCTCCCAAAGGCGATCACGTCTGCGATCATCATCTGGGTTTGCATCAACGATTCTGAAAGGGGCAGACTCGGATCCAGAGAAGGGACTCCAGGGAGGTAAAGAAACCTGGCTGCTTTCGTGCCCGCCATTCCTTGACACATTGGTCCAATGAAGAAGGCGGCTGAAACGTCCCGTTCTCCTTTCGGGGTCATAATAATGATGATTTTCAATGCCTCCGAAAGGTTTGAAAGGACGATTGGGATCAACTCGAAGTGCTTCCTCGATATCACCAACAGCCCACTTCCTCCCCGGGAGAAAAACCCACTGGTCAAGGACGGCAGGCATAATGAGATGCAGGGGAATAGTCGACAGAACATTCTGAAGATGGGGGATCATGTGTGGACTGTCTTGGAACTCTGCAACAAGCCAGCGGAATGCATCAAGTTCATAAAAAGGAGGGGCGAGGTTGATGCTTGAACGTTGGAGGAGTTCAAGGTCAACAGATGACCAATCTGAGAAGCTATTTATTGTGTCTCGGACTGGATTGAACAAGGGAAGGAGAATGCGTGAGATGAATTTCAGAGTTTGCAGCGCGGCCCACACCTGGGGTGACTTGTAGGGACACATGTATTCCATGGGAGGTAGCGTCGTAATAAAATCCTCAGGCGGAAAGATATCAGCAGTAGTACTAGGGTAGAATCGAATATGCCTGAGCACCCATGTAACTTGTGCTGCCTGTCGAATGATACATCTGAAAAAACCTTCCAGACTATATAGCTCTACGTAGCGTAAATAGTCAAATAGTGCCCGTACACTCCCCGGGGCCTACGTAGTGCTACATAGCACCTGTAGTCCACACTCGCTTAGATGTCCGTGACTATGTGGTGCTACATAGTCGGTCGGCAACGAGATCTCATTCCGATGAACCAAAAAGATTAAGTATTCAATTGGGGAGTGAATTGGATATCAATGGACTGAAGCTGCCCTGAGAATACGTTGCGCTGGCGGGAAATCAGCGGGGAATTTCAATCCGTCCCTCTACCACAGGGTTTAATGTTTAGGATTCAGTTTGGCGCATATTATCGTGAACATTGATAAATTTATTCAGTAGCACGATGCCGCGCACAATACTAGTACTTAAAAGTTAGAACACTGAGATACAGTAATAACTTAGAGCTGCTCAGGCCATATACCCTACTCATGATCATGATAAAGGGCGGTAGAAGTGTAGTATCAAGTAGAAGGACTCTCACTTTGTGCGGGCTTGAATTTCGGGAAGGAGAAATCTAGTTGTTAGTATCACAGGAGATCCATAGTGTGAGTAGATACAACTTGCCTTTTTTCTCAATTTTCAAGTTGACAAAGGAGGCGGGCGACGGAATAGAGGGATAGAGTACGCAAGAAAAAAACGGCCAAGTATTTATAGCCGCAGGGACAAGGGCAGCCCCGCGACTCTCATTAAGTCTAAGTTCGGGTTCATGTGAATTCAGTGGCAGGTAATCATGGCTGGGCAGATCCTGGTGAGCCTTGGCTGAAACAACTCAAGGTAAAGAAGCCCGGGTATGCCTCAGGGATATTGAGAACTGCCAGCATTTGGCCAAATGGTTATATGCAGTATCCCAAATGGGACTCAGGGATGGGGAACGGATGTGATGGATTCTGACCGACACTACATAGTACTATGTAGTTGCAAAAGTTGCTACATGGACTACGCGAGCTACGTAGTGCTATGTAGACGAGCCCCGACTACGCAACGAAAACAGGTTTCCAGATGTATCAACAGCGGGGATAATTGTAGTTCCAATATAGAAGAGGGCAGCAAACGCAACAACGATTGTCGCGATTTTGAAGAGAATCGGATGTTGCGTCCGCAACAGCTCCAGCAGCCCAGCAAGGAAGAGAAGGAGCAAAAATTCGAGTAGCATTGGAAGGGAGGCAAACATCCTGGGAACATGCCACTTTTCTAAGCTCTGTTTTCGGAGCCATCGAAGTGCAAGTGCCTCCGATGGAGTGTGCGTGTGGGTGTGCCGGCGATGCTCTCGCAGCCACTGTTTGCAGAGAAGAGCAAACAGGGCGTCAACAAGGGCGAGGATGAGGCTCAGGAACCACAGAACGTTGATTGCGATATCGGATGGCGATACTATGAACACGTCAGGGTCAGGGACTGAGCTGCCGTTCAACTGCTGGGAGATCTGCTTCAGCAGTGCAACGGTAGTGTCTTCTGGTGCTTCTTGAAGCCACTGGTACGATTTGATGGTGAATGCGGTAACGACCGCAGAAAAAAGACCAGCCTAACGGACAAGGGAAGGGCTCAGTTTTCGACAGATTCCAGTAAAACAGGCACTTACAAAGACCAGCAAGGTATCGATGTCTTCCTTCCATCCTCCAACTAGTCCTTCATCCAGTGAATTGACCTCTGTCATGACGATGTCCCAAGATCTCTCAAGTGTAGGTTTTTTAAGATTCTTCAAGCGGTTGAGCATCAGAACGAAGCCATCAGAAGGACGCTCACCGATGCCCCGTTAGTTGCATCTTCATTTCCTGTGGGTTCATCGGTCTTAGCGTCCAGCGGATTTTGCTCTCCCGCTTCTGGGTCCTGAGAAGGAAATGAGCGAGGTGTATTACCGATCGAACATTGGGTGAAGCCCTACCGTGTTCAATTTATTCCTACCCACGTCCTGGTCTGCGGGGTGAGGCAAAACTCCCTCGACCTTACCCGAAGGCAGGGAGGTCATTTGACATCGATAAGTAACACGAGTGTGTCCCTCACCTGTTCGGTTTCTTCCTCTCGCTGAGGTTCGTCTGCCAAATCGCCTGCACTCTCCTTCGATGCAGGACCCGCAGACTACGTATCAGAATATTAGGCTATTCAGTATGTGAAAGCAAGAGTTGGACACCCTACCAGAGCGAGATTTTCTGGCAATGACTGGAGCTTGTCGGATGTCAGAGACTGTGAGTGCTGTAGAAATAGAGGGCGTAAGCTTGAGTTGAGAGATATAGTACAACGATGAAAACCCACCCGAGTTTGCGAGGAAGCTGATTTCCTTGAGCTACGAGTTCTTTTCCTGGCAGGCGGGGTGTCTGAGGATATGGTACAAGGAAGCTCCTGTCGACGTGTATCTGGGATGCATGGTACAACTTGAACCGAACTTGAACAATCCAGCTGCCAGCAAGTTGGGCCTGGGCCTGGGCCTGAGCGCTGAGCACTTGAGCAAGCGACCGCTATCACGACAGGTGCGCTGGACTTTTGCGAGCGTAATTGTAAACGCAAAAGGGGATCGTAAAAGATAAGGATTTACGACTCACTTTTGCAGTTGTAAAACCAGGCAGTTTACGACCGTAAAAGTGATTCTGAGTTTACTTTCGTTTACGACCGCAAAACCAATCGTAAAAGTTTTCCGTAAAAAGTTTTCTTTTACGAGGGTAACATCGGCAAAACCTCTATGACGGGTCCCGAGAATTTAAGGAGTGGACACCCACAACCAGGGTTGATGGTAGTTTACAGTAGTGTACCGTGTTGTGGACCATGTTGTACACCCTGCATAAAAATGGAAGAGGATGTACCCTGGATAAAAACTGTGAGTGAGGTTGTACAAACACAGTAAGGTTATAGTGAGGTGTACACTCACCAGAAAGATGGAAGGTAAGATGTACGTACCGCCAGTCAAGATTCTCAATTATGTGCACTTTTGGTCATCAGTCAAGGGAGTTGTACACTGAGAATCATGATTTGTACGTAGTGACATAGAGGTGAGTGTTTCTAGTTTCATACCGAGGCATTGATATTGTGAACCTCAGGCTACTGTTCGATAACTGGAAGTCATCGAGACTCGAGACCATCGGAGCGGGATAAATCCACGGGTCGGGTAAGATTCAAGCATGAGCGCCTGACTTGAGCGCTTGCGCTGAAATCGTGTCGGAGTCTCAATTATAACCCTCGTTCGGTCACATGTGTTGACTTCCTCCCTCTCTTGTGTCTCTACCACCTCCATCACCACACAACTCTCTTTATCCATGACTTCAGACCTCAAACAAAGAGCAAGGAGACCCGTTTGGATTATACTTAGTAGGATGGTCGAAACTTGGATGATTTGGTGGCCCTAAAGTACACAGAAAATTCTTCTTATCCTTGCGACATAAGTTACTGACGGTCTGCAGTGTGCTTAGCGGTTTCACCCGAGAGTCTCTTATGATGGCTTCAGTGACGCTGGACATACGTCGTCATTGTCGTCATCAACACTTGACCTCTGACCTTCACGATATCAACGGCCGCACGGACCACCTACCCAGTACTTATCTGATTTGCTGCAAATTGTTGACTGCCCCTTCTTTCTTCCCTTCCATCACCACCCCACTTTATCCTCTCAGTGTTTTTCCAGCCCGTCTCTCCATCGTGACGCTATCTCAGGACTCTACCTGCTCGACATGCTGGCGGCTGTACTCGACCAATTGACTTCCGACGCATTACTTCAACTACTCTTGTCGCTCAAATGTCTCTGATTCTTCTCCAGCACCCACTTCACTTGGGTGTTGTTGTCCAATATGCAAGTACATGGTACTTGACCTCCGGCTTTTATCTTTGGATCCTGAATGAGTTCTTGGTGCTAGCGAGCATGAGACATAATCAGGAATGTGAGCACCTCCTATTCCTTTGTTGAGATTATTGCTGACTGTTGTGCCTCATCTCTCCAGCTTTGGCTATGCCATGCAAGTCATCTCTGTTACCCCAATGTCGCCTGTATCACTGCATTCTGATGAGCCCTACTGACCAGTGACCATCGAGGTGCATATATGCACCCCTCAAATGTACGTATACTATCTCTCCTTAGTCAGGTTGCCACACGAGCTTATAGGTTACCTTCATAGGGATGCACAGTGTACTGTTTGGCCAGGAGGGTAAGTCGGCTTCAGTGGCCTTTTTCGAAGCCACTTTGTCCCTTTGGCCCTGGTAACATATTACTTTCCTAAGTACTTGTTCATTTGTCGTGGTTATTTCTGTGTAACTGGCAGTAGTTTTGAGCGGTAATACAATGACACATTTCGCTCTCCTGTTGTCTGCCTGACACTGGTTCTGCCCGAGAACTCTGGAAAGAATGTGAATGGGTGTAGACGGGTGAACAACCTCCGCTACATCCCGTAGCCATTTGCACATCTTTGCCTCCAACTTGCACTGTGAGTTGTGCATCTTCTCCAAGATGGAGCCAAAGATGTACAACATCTCCCAAGATGGGTAGGTTGCACATTTTTTCATGCAACATGTAGCTAATGTACATCTTTAGCTACACTATGGAGGTTGTTGTATGCAAAAAGGCGATGGTTCCCTACCTAGGAGACTGTTCTCAAAAAATTCCAACATGCGAGGGGTGATCCCGAGTTACAAGGGGGCGGTACCCACTGGGGACCCGCATTAGAGGTTTTGCCGATGAACACATGCTTGTAAGGGCCGGAAAACATCCATCAATTATGTGAGTAAAAGTGATTGTAAAAAGTTTACTTTTACAACGGTAAACTATGACGTATTACAACTGTTGATGGAAAGTGTTTGTGCATCCAAATGGTTTTGTTTTACGCCTGTAAAAGAATGACATTTACAAGTACAAAACACGATACACGGTCAAAGGCTATGGAATTCTCTTTTTGCTCTGCCCGGTGCACATGTTGTGATAATGTACAGGCCTTGATTCACCCTTTTCCGCACTAACCCACCCGGACACGACCGATGACGGCAGTGTCTCCTGCAAGTTGGAAAAATGGTGTGGGCAATGGTGATTACGAGAAGAGGGCGATGAGCTCGTAGGGCCCGGTTTCCTTAAGAGCTAGCATCCTCTTCGCAGTCGAGAATCTTTCAATATGATGAGCTGGCATGATGCCTAGCGCAGAGGACTACAACATGGCTACACTACTACTTACCAGAGAGGAGTTTAGAGAGGTAGAGGCGAGACGTAGAAGCTCAAGCACACTTTAGATTCAAGTAGAGAACTACGAGCTTATATACATGTAGATACAATAGAGTTACCATATAGGGACGACAATAGAAATTGTACATATGAGCATAATGAAGAATGAAGAATGGAACAATAGCGAATGCATTGTCCCGCATAATACATTGGCGGGAAGTATGAACCGGGACTTCGGATATACCAGGATCTAATTATAGTCCACGGATTCAACACACCCCCTCGCTAAGTGCAGCTGAAAAGCGCATCTGAGCGAATCAAGTGGACGAATAGAATTCAAGTCCAAGGTGATCTCTGAACCGTAAGAACTTCTCATGTCCGAGATTCTTCGTAAACATGTCTGCGGGATTATAGACTCCTTCAATAAAGAACAAATCGACTTTGCCATCTTCAACACACGATCGAATATAATGATATCGAATGTCGATGTGTTTGGTTCGGCGTTCTTGAACTGGATTAGATGCAATGAAGATAGAGCCCTGGTTGTCTCCGCAGATTGGAATAGGACCCAAGTCAATTCCAAGTTCAGAGAGTAGCAATCTTATCCAGGAAGCTTGACGACTGCAATCCGACAGTGCCATATACTCAGCCTCAGTGGAGGAAAGAGCTACAGTCTTCTGGGTGTGTGATTGCCATGAGAAGATGCCGCCTGCTAACTTGAAGAAGTAGCCTGTAATTGAACAGTGTTTGATAGGATCGGCAGCCCAATCTGAGTCTGTGAACGCAAGAAGACCTCCATCAGAGTCACCATCGTAGACAAGTGAATAATCTGACGTGCCAGCGAGATAGCAGCAGATATACAGAGCTTTATCGAGGTGTTCCTTTGTTGGATTAGAAGAGAACTGGGAAAGCTTCGTAACTGCATAGGCAATATCAGGATGTGTGCCCAGCATAATGTAAAGAAGCGACCCAATCACAGACTGGAATCTGGAGCAAATGGCAGGATTGACTGGACCATTGTTGGGAGTTGGCACATAGCCAGCAGGTAAGGGCATAGGAGCACCTTTGGCATTCTGCATCCCAAAACGTTCAAGGACTTTCTTCAGATAATTCTTCTGGTCAATCATGATCTTATTGCCTTCGTGACAAATGCTCATGCAGAGAAACTCGCTAGCATCGCCCATATCACGACATTCCCATCAAGCCATGAACTCGGCTTTCTTCTTGTCAACAAAAGCTTTGTTAGGACCCATGAAGAGTGCATCGTCAACATATATGATTGCATACACAACTTCACCACTCTTCAGATCTTTGCAGATGAAGAGTCCGGCATCAGGAGTCAGGCGTTTGAAGCCTAATACTTCTATAGACGAGCTGAGGGTTCGCCACCACTCAAGGGCAGCTTGCTTTAGTCCATATAATGCACGACGCAGGCGTAGTACCTTACGTTCTTGGCCCTTGACTTTGAAGCCTTCAGGTTGTTCCATGTAAATCTCCTCAACAAGATCGCCATAAAGGAAGGCGTTCTTGACATCAACAGAGGTGATGTACCAGTTCTTGAGAGCTGCGAGAGCAAGCATCATATGAACAGTCTCATAACGAACAACTGGTGAGAAGATCTCATCAAAATCGACACCTTCGACCTGAGAGAAACCCTTGGCAACAAGTCTAGCTTTCTTGCGACCATTTGACTTAATGTTGAAGACCCATCTATTTCTGATGGCTTTGCGACCTTTAGGCAAGTCACAGAGTTTGAAGACCTTGCGCTTACAAAGTGCCTCAAGTTCTTCGTGGCAAGCAGTCTTCCATTCCTTCTGTTGCTCAACAGGCAACTTTAGAATATCGCAGAGTGTCCACTCTCTGATGTTAGAGAAATCAGGAGTATCGGACATTGGAAGTGAATCGTGAACTGGAACGGCATTGTTCAGCAGGTAAATCATGAATCTTACTCCCCCTTCTTGGGTCAGTCTTTTGACTACGCTTTCTTCCTCATGCGACTCAGTGCTTTCACTGGGTTCTGGAGCAGGCAGAGGCAGAAGTGGACCAGGAATCCCCTTTTTACCACCTTTGCCTTTCCTAGATCACGAAGAGCTAGGACGATCAACTAGATGTGTAGGTTCTTTATCTCCAGTGACATTTCTCCAAGTTGTCTTATTTTCTAAGTCGCAAACAATTTCTGAGGGTTTATTTGGGTTCCGCTTTTCCCCAAATATATTACCAGGTTGCGTTGTACCCTTCCGCTGCCTCGAAGACCGGTGTGGACCATCCGCTGCTGGTGCAGGCGGAGGAATGGCGGGTTCGCCTGGAGGCGTTGGAGGACCAGATTGAGGGAGTGGCACATCCCCTGGCGCAGGGCCACCTGCAGGTTCGTCAACCTGAGGTTCTGATCTCTTAGAAGGTTCGGAGCGACGTCTGAGATCTGGTAATGGAGTATCAAAACCGTCATCATCAGAGTCTTCATCTTCCGAAGGAATGTTGGGATTTTCACCCAAAGTAAATGGTTCACTACCGACAGGTGTGAAGCCACGAGTTTTGGCATCAGGACACTTATTGTACAGCGTCTCATCGAATAGTGCAGTGCTACCTTTAAATACAGAATTATTACTTCGCATGAACAGGAAGCCTTTCATCCCATCTTGGTAGCCGATGAAAGTCATTAACTCACTTCAAGGAGCGAGCTTATTCTTCCTACGATCTTCAGGAATGAAAACGTAGGCTGCACAACCCATAACTTGGAAATGTGAAACATCAGGTGCTTCACCGTAAAGCATTTCGAACGGAGTTTGCCAACTCAAACGTTGCACAGGAGTGCGATTGTAGAGGTGGACAGCGTGCACATGACAGAATTCCCACCAGGACTGAGGCATGCAAGCTTCAAAGCGAAGAGCTTCAGACTTCTCATGAATAGTCCTGTTGAATCGTTCAGCACGACCGTTTTGTTGTGGTGTATATGGTATGCTTTGATCCCTTTGGATCCCATACTCTTTCAGTACTGCATCAAACTTATCTCCTTTGTACTCTCCCCCTTCATCGGACATCCAGGTCTTGACAACAGCATTGAATTGCATCTTGACCATAGTAAGGAAGTCCCTCAAAGCGGGTACTGCCTCGTCTTTCGTCTTGAGCTTGGAGGTCCGAACGTAGGACGTGCAGTCATCGAGAAAAGAGATGTAGTACTTGTACCAGTGATATGATTCTGCCGGGTACGACTTCAGATCCGAATGTATGCGTTCAAATGGTTTAGAAGCTCTAGTAGTAGAGTTGGGGAACGATTTCTCATGCATCTTGCCTTCAGCACAACCACGACACAAAGGTGTCTTCTTAGTAGGCATTTTAAGGTCAAGTGGGAAACCTTGTGTATGTTTCCAAGCTTTATTCAGGGCTTTATCCGATGGATGCCCAAAGCATCTGTGCTCAATATTGTAGTCGACATTATAAACGACCAACTTGGCCATTAAAGACTCAGCAGATGCTTTCTGCGAGTGAACCCAATAAATGGTTTGGCCAGGCATATGAGGGTAGGAAACAAGCGACTGTCGTCGCTGTGATGAGTAGAAGGCTAACTTTTTCGCGTTTCCACGAATTGATAGACCATCTTGAAGGAACTCTCCCATTGATAGTAGACGTATGTCCAATTGAGGTATGTAATAGACAGGATAGAGTCGCGAAACGCGCTCAGTAAGTTTCCCGTCATGTCCTTCAACATTATGCTTAATGAAGACTGTGCCTTTACCCTTGATCTGTATAGGGTTGCCCTTATTCGCAGTGTTTACGATAGGACCATCAAGCAATTCATATTCAGCAAAGTCATTCATATCGTTCGTGAAATGAGAGGAGGCACCAGAATCAAGGAGCCAACCCTGTGCGTTGTTCACACTTTTCTTTCCCTTACATTGAGTACATCCCACAAAGTGGGTCAAAATAGCATTGCAAAATTTTACAAGTGATACCAGATCACTACGACTACTGCGCGCATTACTGATACCAACTAGTTGAGTGCAGCGCTGTAGGTTTGCATCAGCTTGGGAAAGCAGGTCAAGGTATGGTACTTGCCTGTCATCGTGGAATGATCCAAGAGAGACGTCATCCGGGATGTCCTCTACTCCTGCAGCTTCGGCAATGTCATTGTCAACATCATTTCCGAATAGAGAAGTCATATCGTCCATACCGTCATCAGATCCCCAGTCCATCTCTATATCTTCATCAGGATCAACGCTGCGAGAGCGTGACCATGCGACTGATTGTTACCACCATTGTTACTGCCGGCGTTGCCAGGACCCTGGTGCTGGTTGATACCACCGCGGGTACCACGCTGCTGCTGCTTCTTCTTCTTGTCGTTATTTTGGTTCGAAGAAGGACGTTGCTGCTGCTGCTGTGGTTGACGCTGTTGGGTTCTTCGCCAGCAGCAGGTGTAGCTGCTGGTGTAGCTGCTGCACCGGGAGAAGGAGTGACCGTAATGATCGGAATAATCTCCCCCAGAGGATACGTTGGCTTTTTAGCCGCACCGATAAGATGGCGGTAAAGGCCTTGAGCCTTGGTAACAGCTTCCATTTCGTTGTTGTAGGTCTGGCGGAATCCAGTGCTGTCAAAGCGACCAGAGAAGAATTCCTTAACGTCAAACATGGTAGTAAGAGGTTGAGAGTTTAGTGTTGGATCTAGAAAAGACAGCATCAGCATGCGTCTAATCAACACAGGGAGCAGCCATCAAGGTGCTATGCTCAACGAGGAGCATTGGATCCTTGAGATCTGATGTCGTCGAAGGATGTACATCAATGCCATAGATCGAGCACTCAATTAAGAGGTCGATGGCAACATGCAGGTCTAGCCTAGCTAGCCGATGACAGCAGCCTAGGGGCGCTCGTTGCTGACAGCAGCCTTTAAGGCGCTTGTCATTGTAGTTGGGCTAACCGGGGCCCATAACCTGATGAGCCGGCATGACGCCTAGCGCAGAGGACTACAACATGGCTACACTACTACTTACCAGAGAGGAGTTTAGAGAGGTAGAGGCGAGACATAGAAGCTCAAGCACACTTTAGATTCAAGTAGAGAACTACGAGCTTAAATACATGTAGATACAATAAGGTTACCATATAAGGACAACAATAAGAATTGTACATATGAGCATATAGAACAATGAAGAATAGAACAATAGCAAATGCATTGTTCCACATAGTACAATGACGGGAAGTATGAACCAGGACTTCGGATATACCAGGATCTAATTATAGTCCACGGATTCAACACAACAAAGCGACTTCGCGGGAACAGCCCAACTGAAGAGAAAGAATCAACACGTTAGAAATGGCCGGAGGAGGGATGCAGGACCACGCGAACCAACTAAGATCCACAATCTGCTTCCGTTGCCGGCGTTAGCGACGTTGTTGAAAGATGCAGAAGAATGCGTCAGTGACAGATCTGGGACGGTAGGAAGTAGCTGGAAGAGTTTTACGGCGGACTGGTGACGAGGGACAGAGCAACGTTTTGAGGCTTGCAATCCTTGCAATTCTGAGATCTTCCGAGCTGATGTATTGGAGAGCTTGGTTGAGGTTGAGTTCATGGCTGGGCATCAAGTCTACAAGAACATGAGCGAACAAAACAAAATGAGTTAGTGCTCACGAGATGAATGAAGTCTTCAATCCCATCCACATCGTCTAAATTTCCGCCTGACGTCTATGCAATCCTAGAGTTTATACCCGATGAGCCATCATATCCAGCGATACCGATACCGATCGGACCACCGGCGGCGTTGACAACACTGGGTTATCATGGTCAAGGCTTCCTGGAGGACACTGCCTATGATTTTTTGCGTGCTGTGGAGACAGTGGTGACAAGTTGCCTGCTGTGGCGATCACCTTGTCGGTCGGAACATTCATCGATGTTCGAACGGGTAGTCAGGTATTAAAATTTTGATAGTTTCTTGGTCAACATGGCCCTCGAGGGATAGTGAGTGGAGGTCTGAAGAGTTTTTGGTGCTGAAGGTGGTGAAAGTAGAAAAGAACAAGAAGTGCGGGAGAAAGTTTAATTACCCAACAATATTGGTTCATCCTGCGGGTCACGACTTCAGCTCTCTAAGTCGACATCCATAGCTATGATAGCTGCTTGTGATATTATTGTCCCACTAGTTCTTCCAGCTTGCTACTGCGCTTTGATCTCTCCTGACTTGCGAGAAACATTGCAGTTACATCCTTCGTTGATCGGTCTTGAAGGAACTGAGATGGCGAAAGGTTAGCTCGCGTTTTAGGTCATAAAGTATGAACTCACAGGGAATAGTCTGGATTATTCTGTGCAAGATTCAGTTCTACCTCTACGAATCCCTTTCGCCCCACAACGTGGCTGCATACATATATGTGTTCTGTATTGAGAACGAGAACGAATTCTTCGATGGGGTCGTCTTCAAGGTGGGGAGAACAAATGATATCGAATGTTGAAAGAAGGAATGGGCCATGCAGTGTCCGTCTCAACGGCACAAGTGGTATGACCCTGTTCTGGTGTGCTACTCCCATCGAACTGGTGCATATTCTTTCCCCTGATTCCCACTGCCGCCCTCAAGCAAGAAACAGAACATCTCGTTCACCTGGAGTTAGCAAAGATATGCCTACAAAAGCCGAACGAGATCTGCACCGATTGTAAGTAGCACGTGCACTGACAGATTACAGCTAAGGTTGACGTTGGAACAGGCGGTAGACGACACTGTAAGACCTTCGAGCTACAGGAGAGAGATGGAGAGGATGTGTTCGAAGGGTTGATATTGCCGATCATTAGAAAGATGACATCAGTGTCTCTGGAATGCCCGCCGCCTGCAACAGAACTGAAACGGTCGTCACACATTTCTTGAATGTATCATGAGCGTAGTTACAGAAAAGAATGATGGTTCGCACTCACCTGCAGCACTCGCCAAGAGTGTTTTGATTCTGGCACTCCCGTTCATAGACAAGCCTACCGATGATTTTGTGTGCATTTCAACCGCTTCATTCACGAAAGAAGATTAGAGCGTCTACTATGACATTCACGCTTCACTCCGACGGCGACAGCCCAACTGGGTTCAGCTCAGTTCTCGAGTTGCTGCAGGAAAATACTATCCTCGACATACCGTCCTCCTTATCAGCATCACCCAAAACCCTGTGACGAATAGGCGAGTCTTGAAGTTGTCTGTTATCCAGCTCACGATGTAGTTCATGGTGAATTTCTTTGTGATCAGTCACCTTGATACGATCAAGTTCGAGTTGGAGCAACCATGGTGATTGCAGATAAAGAACCTCCCTGCCCAGTTATCATGATTCGTTGTTTGTCGTTGTCGAAGCTGGAGATGAGCTAAGAGGGAGGCGCTGAGTGTGGGGAGAGTGGAAAGAGCGGGTGTTTTGACCTGTCACAACAGTTGTAAGCACTTTTCCTTGCAGTAACCCTTAATCTTACCTGTAGTTCTCCAAGGCAGTGGAGGATCATCCATTTGAACCCCCAAAACTTCAGCAATGTCCGCAACACATCCAGCAGTTCGCAATGAACCTGGGATTGCCTGCGGCCACGGGATTGTTCATTAGGAGTTGTTTGGGATATCCCTTCAAATGCTCGACAGTACGTTGCAGAGTCTCTAAAATGACAGAAATGGAAGAGGAAAAAGGTAATCCACAGAGCTAAACTCTCCGACCTATCAGGTGCTGAGAGCGTCAAGGACGTGTGTAACACGTTTCGTATCCCTGGTTCTTCCCAGCTTTCATGACAATGTAAAGAGCGTTGAGGTCAGACCAGCTACTTCTTGTCAAAACCCACTGATCAAACTCGATGTCGAAGAAACCATCCAAATTGTGTCATCCCAGAACGCTCCATTGGAGCGTACACCAACTTCGATGTCTCGCAAGGGGGTGAGAAACTGGTATGCACTAGAAGGGAGGTCAGGCCATGGATACAGACAAGGTTGCCCCCACAAACTTCTACAAGGCTCGACGCCTGCCCAAATGGGTGCCCTCACGCGTCCTTCAGACCACTCCTTTCTACCTGCGATACCAGCTGAGGGCCAAAACCACCTTGACAAGATTTTCACTAGATAAAACTCTCACCTGGTAGGTTCGATCACATTGGGAGTCAGGAGGCAAGGTGTAGCGGTCTGCAACCACTGCCGGAGACCTCGAGTTGATTTCTCAGTCTCCGAGGGCGATGCTTCTGATCTCTTTGAGGGCAGCGGTACTCAAGCGCGTTTGCATTCTTTCACCACCCCGCAAAATTTCATCACAATGCTCTGGTGTGGCTGGTTGATGCAATACCATTGAATAATTCTGAAAAACTCACCATGGCATCTGGAATCGGATCTTTCACGGAGATGTTTGATCAGCTCGCCATCGAAGACGATTCCCAACTCTCCAAAGACACCTGGGCGGCCTTAGTCCCACAGGCCCCTTCACATGGTGGGTGGTTAACCTCGACTTCTCTTCTAACGATCCAGGGCAAAACACGCGGCGGCCCAGAACACGGTTCTGAGTCTCTGCTCATCCTCAAGCAAGCAGGGTGTCGTATTGATGCTCAGAATATATATCTGAGTGCGTACACAACATCTCGAATCTGTGTTCTCTCGTGCTTCCTGAGTAGGTTATCAGTCCTCCGCTGCATTTATCGGTGGAGACAATAGACCGAGAGTAAGCAGCTACTACTCATTGCAGAGCGTTCACAAGGTTGGGGAGCTCAGCAGAGATCCTACCAGCCCAAACTAGCATGAAGATAGCGGCTTCCCTTGAAAAAAGTATTGGTCGAACTGCAGTTGGATTGAAAGTAAGAATTAATGTTGAACAGAGTTGAAAACTCGTCTTTGTAACATGTGCGTGCAGACCGGCCCAGCACTGATCCTTAAATGTCTGAAATACATACCCACAGCTTGGGTACTTTAAATGAATCTACAAATGGTATATAGCTGTTTTGAGAGTGATAGGTCCTCCCTGAGGCCTCTTATCAGGTCTCCAAAGAGGGTCTTTAGGGAGCATTGTTTATTGGGCAAAGTTGCTACGACAGACATGTACAACAAGATAATTGTTGTGATATATTACATGTACAAGGAACTACTGTGGTGGAAGTCAGCCAGTCATCGCTTAATTAACCCGAAACCCAATCTGAGGGCATACTGGGTCTTGCTCAAAATAGCCGGTAGCTCATCGAGCTGTTGGTTGTGGTTGCTATAGCATCAAAATTGGGGCTCCAAAGGGTAGATCTCTGACCTCAAACCACAACGATAGTTGGATTCTTCCATCAGATCTCGGAGAGTCAGAGCTGAAAAGCACAATAAGAAAGTTTCGTCAGACTGTGAGGCCAAAGTTGCGTCAGGGAATGATCACAGAGGCAAAAAGTGAGTTGACATACCATCGGAAAATCTGGGTCTTGGGTAAGAGGGGCGGCTGAGAACGACATAGAGGTTGAAGGAGTGACGACAGAGCTACGCTGTTGAATCTGTGGACTATAATTAGATCCTGGTATATCCAAAGTCCTGGTTCATACTTCCCGTCATTGTACTATGTGGAACAATGCATTTGCTATTGTTCTATTCTTCATTGTTCTATATGCTCATATGTACAATTCTTATTGTTGTCCTTATATGGTAACCTTATTGTATCTACATGTATTTAAGCTCGTAGTTCTCTACTTGAATCTAAAGTGTGCTTGAGCTTCTATGTCTCGCCTCTACCTCTCTAAACTCCTCTCTGGTAAGTAGTAGTGTAGCCATGTTGTAGTCCTCTGCGCTAGGCGTCATGCCGGCTCATCAGGTTATGGGCCCCGGTTAGCCCAACTACAATGACAAGCGCCTTAAAGGCTGCTGTCAGCAACGAGCGCCCCTAGGCTGCTGTCATCGGCTAGCTAGGCTAGACCTGCATGTTGCCATCGACCTCTTAATTGAGTGCTCGATCTATGGCATTGATGTACATCCTTCGACGACATCAGATCTCAAGGATCCAATGCTCCTCGTTGAGCATAGCACCTTGATGGCTGCTCCCTGTGTTGATTAGACGCATGCTGATGCTGTCTTTTCTAGATCCAACACTAAACTCTCAACCTCTTACTACCATGTTTGACGTTAAGGAATTCTTCTCTGGTCGCTTTGACAGCACTGGATTCCGCCAGACCTACAACAACGAAATGGAAGCTGTTACCAAGGCTCAAGGCCTTTACCGCCATCTTATCGGTGCGGCTAAAAAGCCAACGTATCCTCTGGGGGAGATTATTCCGATCATTACGGTCACTCCTTCTCCCGGTGCAGCAGCTACACCAGCAGCTACACCTGCTGCTGGCGAAGAACCCAACAGCGTCAACCACAGCAGCAGCAGCAACGTCCTTCTTCGAACCAAAATAACGACAAGAAGAAGAAGCAGCAGCAGCGTGGTACCCGCGGTGGTATCAACCAGCACCAGGGTCCTGGCAACGCCGGCAGTAACAATGGTGGTAACAATCAGTCGCATGGTCACGCTCTCGCAGCGTTGATCCTGATGAAGATATAGAGATGGACTGGGGATCTGATGACGGTATGGACGATATGACTTCTCTATTCGGAAATGATGTTGACAATGACATTGCCGAAGCTGCAGGAGTAGAGGACATCCCGGATGACGTCTCTCTTGGATCATTCCACGATGACAGGCAAGTACCATACCTTGACCTGCTTTCCCAAGCTGATGCAAACCTACAGCGCTGCACTCAACTAGTTGGTATCAGTAATGCGCGCAGTAGTCGTAGTGATCTGGTATCACTTGTAAAATTTTGCAATGCTATTTTGACCCACTTTGTGGGATGTACTCAATGTAAGGGAAAGAAAAGTGTGAACAACGCACAGGGTTGGCTCCTTGATTCTGGTGCCTCCTCTCATTTCACGAACGATATGAATGACTTTGCTGAATATGAATTGCTTGATGGTCCTATCGTAAACACTGCGAATAAGGGCAACCCTATACAGATCAAGGGTAAAGGCACAGTCTTCATTAAGCATAATGTTGAAGGACATGACGGGAAACTTACTGAGCGCGTTTCGCGACTCTATCCTGTCTATTACATACCTCAATTGGACATACGTCTACTATCAATGGGAGAGTTCCTTCAAGATGGTCTATCAATTCGTGGAAACGCGAAAAAGTTAGCCTTCTACTCATCACAGCGACGACAGTCGCTTGTTTCCTACCCTCATATGCCTGGCCAAACCATTTATTGGGTTCACTCGCAGAAAGCATCTGCTGAGTCTTTAATGGCCAAGTTGGTCGTTTATAATGTCGACTACAATATTGAGCACAGATGCTTTGGGCATCCATCGGATAAAGCCCTGAATAAAGCTTGGAAACATACACAAGGTTTCCCACTTGACCTTAAAATGCCTACTAAGAAGACACCTTTGTGTCGTGGTTGTGCTGAAGGCAAGATGCATGAGAAATCGTTCCCCAACTCTACTACTAGAGCTTCTAAACCATTTGAACGCATACATTCGGATCTGAAGTCGTACCCGGCAGAATCATATCACTGGTACAAGTACTACATCTCTTTTCTCGATGACTGCACGTCCTACGTTCGGACCTCCAAGCTCAAGACGAAAGACGAGGCAGTACCCGCTTTGAGGGACTTCCTTACTATGGTCAAGATGCAATTCAATGCTGTTGTCAAGACCTGGATGTCCGATGAAGGGGGAGAGTACAAAGGAGATAAGTTTGATGCAGTACTGAAAGAGTATGGGATCCAAAGGGATCAAAGCATACCATATACACCACAACAAAACGGTCGTGCTGAACGATTCAACAGGACTATTCATGAGAAGTCTGAAGCTCTTCGCTTTGAAGCTTGCATGCCTCAGTCCTGGTGGGAATTCTGTCATGTGCACGCTGTCCACCTCTACAATCGCACTCCTGTGCAACGTTTGAGTTGGCAAACTCCGTTCGAAATGCTTTACGGTGAAGCACCTGATGTTTCACATTTCCAAGTTATGGGTTGTGCAGCCTACGTTTTCATTCCTGAAGATCGTAGGAAGAATAAGCTCGCTCCTTGAAGTGAGTTAATGACTTTCATCGGCTACCAAGATGGGATGAAAGGCTTCCTGTTCATGCGAAGTAATAATTCTGTATTTAAAGGTAGCACTGCACTATTCGATGAGACGCTGTACAATAAGTGTCCTGATGCCAAAACTCGTGGCTTCACACCTGTCGGTAGTGAACCATTTACTTTGGGTGAAAATCCCAACATTCCTTCGGAAGATGAAGACTCTGATGATGACGGTTTTGATACTCCATTACCAGATCTCAGACGTCGCTCCGAACCTTCTAAGAGATCAGAACCTCAGGTTGACGAACCTGCAGGTGGCCCTGCGCCAGGGGATGTGCCACTCCCTCAATCTGGTCCTCCAACGCCTCCAGGCGAACCCGCCATTCCTCCGCCTGCACCAGCAGCGGATGGTCCACACCGGTCTTCGAGGCAGCGGAAGGGTACAACGCAACCTGGTAATATATTTGGGGAAAAGCGGAACCCAAATAAACCCTCAGAAATTGTTTGCGACTTAGAAAATAAGACAACTTGGAGAAATGTCACTGGAGATAAAGAACCTACACATCTAGTTGATCGTCCTAGCTCTTCGTGATCTAGGAAAGGCAAAGGTGGTAAAAAGGGGATTCCTGGTCCACTTCTGCCTCTGCCTGCTCCAGAACCCAGTGAAAGCACTGAGTCGCATGAGGAAGAAAGCGTAGTCAAAAGACTGACCCAAGAAGGGGAGTAAGATTCATGATTTACCTGCTGAACAATGCCGTTCCAGTTCACGATTCACTTCCAATGTCCGATACTCCTGATTTCTCTAACATCAGAGAGTGGACACTCTGCGATATTCTAAAGTTGCCTGTTGAGCAACAGAAGGAATGGAAGACTGCTTGCCACGAAGAACTTGAGGCACTTTGTAAGCGCAAGGTCTTCAAACTCTGTGACTTGCCTAAAGGTCGCAAAGCCATCAGAAATAGATGGGTCTTCAACATTAAGTCAAATGGTCGCAAGAAAGCTAGACTTGTTGCCAAGGGTTTCTCTCAGGTCGAAGGTGTCGATTTTGATGAGATCTTCTCACCAGTTGTTCGTTATGAGACTGTTCATATGATGCTTGCTCTCGCAGCTCTCAAGAACTGGTACATCACCTCTGTTGATGTCAAGAACGCCTTCCTTTATGGCGATCTTGTTGAGGAGATTTACATGGAACAACCTGAAGGCTTCAAAGTCAAGGGCCAAGAACGTAAGGTACTACGCCTGCGTCGTGCATTATATGGACTAAAGCAAGCTGCCCTTGAGTGGTGGCGAACCCTCAGCTCGTCTATAGAAGTATTAGGCTTCAAACGCCTGACTCCTGATGCCGGACTCTTCATCTGCAAAGATCTGAAGAGTGGTGAAGTTGTGTATGCAATCATATATGTTGACGATGCACTCTTCATGGGTCCTAACAAAGCTTTTGTTGACAAGAAGAAAGCCGAGTTCATGGCTTGATGGGAATGTCGTGATATGGGCGATGCTAGCGAGTTTCTCTGCATGAGCATTTGTCACGAAGGCAATAAGATCATGATTGACCAGAAGAATTATCTGAAGAAAGTCCTTGAACGTTTTGGGATGCAGAATGCCAAAGGTGCTCCTATGCCCTTACCTGCTGGCTATGTGCCAACTCCCAACAATGGTCCAGTCAATCCTGCCATTTGCTCCAGATTCCAGTCTGTGATTGGGTCGCTTCTTTACATTATGCTGGGCACACATCCTGATATTGCCTATGCAGTTACGAAGCTTTCCCAGTTCTCTTCTAATCCAACAAAGGAACACCTCGATAAAGCTCTGTATATCTGCTGCTATCTCGCTGGCACGTCAGATTATTCACTTGTCTACGATGGTGACTCTGATGGAGGTCTTCTTGCGTTCACAGACTCAGATTGGGCTGCCGATCCTATCAAACACTGTTCAATTACAGGCTACTTCTTCAAGTTAGCAGGCGGCATCTTCTCATGGCAATCACACACCCAGAAGACTGTAGCTCTTTCCTCCACTGAGGCTGAGTATATGGCACTGTCGGATTGCAGTCGTCAAGCTTCCTGGATAAGATTGCTACTCTCTGAACTTGGAATTGACTTGGGTCCTATTCCAATCTGCGGAGACAACCAGGGCTCTATCTTCATTGCATCTAATCCAGTTCAAGAACGCCGAACCAACACATCGACATTCGATATCATTATATTCGATCGTGTGTTGAAGATGGCAAAGTCGATTTGTTCTTTATTGAAGGAGTCTATAATCCCGCAGACATGTTTACGAAGAATCTCGGACATGAGAAGTTCTTACGGTTCAGAGATCACCTTGGACTTGAATTCTATTCGTCCACTTGATTCGCTCAGATGCGCTTTTCAGCTGCACTTAGCGAGGGGGTGTGTTGAATCCGTGGACTATAATTAGATCCTGGTATATCCGAAGTCCCGGTTCATACTTCCCGCCAATGTATTATGCGGGACAATGCATTCGCTATTGTTCCATTCTTCATTCTTCATTATGCTCATATGTACAATTTCTATTGTCGTCCCTATATGGTAACTCTATTGTATCTACATGTATATAAGCTCGTAGTTCTCTACTTGAATCTAAAGTGTGCTTGAGCTTCTACGTCTCGCCTCTACCTCTCTAAACTCCTCTCTGGTAAGTAGTAGTGTAGCCATGTTGTAGTCCTCTGCGCTAGGCATCATGCCGGCTCATCATACGCGAGCTTCCAGAATCGAGAGCAAAGCCCGCACCAGCACTGCGAACCTCGTGGAACAATCTGGACGTCTTGGCGCACTTCTGCTCAGGTTTGTGCTGCCTCCTTTTGAGGCTGGCGAGATCTCTCCAAGGTTTTTTCTCCTCGGGTGCCAATTGTTTCCAAGCAATGGCAGCTCGTTTACTGAGCTGGGCACCCAGATGACTCTCACCCCGGAGGTTGCTTTCCTTGCAAAACTCAGAGCAGAATAGAATGAAACAGTTGAGCGAGTGTATGGGCTTGTTGGAAGATTCGGACGAGGAAGCGGACGAGGAAGACAACGACAACAACGGGGGCTCCATGGGATCGGCCGGGAATAGGGATTTGTCGTGTACTGGAGAGTGAGTTAGGAAATCTAGCCTACTTCAGCCTTTCACAACTAACCAAAAAGATACAGAGACGTATCGGTGGAATTGAGACATGCTCCTGAGGGCATGGTTGACAATGAACGAACAGGAGACATCCTTGGAGAAGAAGCTTGAGAGGCTGAGAGTTAGTCAAGAGGGATCGCTGAGATTCCGAAGCCGGTTGATATCCACCATTCCCTGGCTGCCTTTTCAATCAAAGTGTCCCTGGGAGATGGGAATTTCACCCCTCCATAATAGCACTTCGTGTTTTGACCACCCTCCATGTTATCACATTGTGTTCGAATACCCCTCAATGACGGTATGGTGGTCCCGAAAAGGGATAAAGGGCGACGCCAGACTGGAACATGATCCCTTTGGGTCTGTCAAGGGAGTAAGCCTCATGTTTATTAGCCTTGTGTTTGCTAGCCTCACAATGTTGAAAGAAGAGGTTCGGGGGGCATTCCCAAGGAACCGAAAGACCTTATATCTGATAATTGAGTTGTGGAGGTGGTTTTGGACGATGGCTCCTTATGTCGAAGTTTCAGCCCAGATCCGCTGTTTACCCCTGCATGAGCGCGAGGTAACCGGATCCATGTTTTTAGCATTGAGGCTCATGAGGAATATTGCACATCTGTTTAGAAGCTTGCAGAGCTGAAGAGGTTCGCTGGGTTGAAGTGCTTGCTATGATATTCCAAGGGTACAGGCAAAAAGCTGTATGATGGTGGTGGTGAAAGGCGAGAGTCGGGGTTGGGCGCTAACAGGCACTAAACAACTTAGGTGCATCGCCACTGATGGGCCCTGAGCCCCACGGTCAGCGGCGAGTGTGCCAGCTGGCTTGTTCAACCCGCTCACGCTGCCCGCTCGAGTTTCCTAGATCTCCTACTTGCGAGTTCGTTGCAAGTCCACTTCCAGACCCGGTTCTTCTCTTAACTTTACAATCAGACGATACAGGTCACTCTTCTCATATGTCAAATCATCACCACACGAACGCCCTCCAGACGTCGATTCGATTCGCAGAGGTATGTCATTTCTTAAGTTGTCTTGCCAAGCACTCCTGATTCTCCAGTATCCCTTTGTGGACCTGGGGAATTCATGAGGCATTTGTCGTTTGCCCTTCAATTGTTTCTGGACTTGCTATTCTCCACTTTTCTTTCTTTTCTGGTCCCTCTCATTTCTGGTCTTATTCTTGTTATTCATAGCATCCCTCACTCAAGCCATTCTCTCGAAAGTTAGCCCTGCACCCAATGGACGCCAAGAACGACATGCTTCTCGAACACATCAAGGAACTTGAGCACGAGAATCAATCTCTTATTTGCGAGGTTCCAATTCTGGTACCAAGCTAACTAACCTAACTCATTGACGACACCATCAAGCAGGCAGGTCTCGAGGAGGCACATGTCATGCGTAACGAACTCCAATTCCAACTCGACTTTGTTACACCACGGACACGAGGAAATAGAGCGTCAGGTGTGTTCATTCATCCTTCCCAATAGCCTTCTGTCACTAATTGCAGCGCCATTCGAACAGCATGAGCAACATATTCAGAGGTTCGCGTTCTCACTCTTGCGGCCCTATCATTCTGTAACACACCTCTATAAGCTCAAACAGGAGATAACCAGTTTGGCAGACGAGGTTTGTTTCTTCTCTGAATCCATCGGCTTAAACAACATTTTGAATTCAATCACAACCCCAGAGCAGTAACGAATCTGTGCAAGCGGAAGAGCATCAGACTGCCCTACTCAGGAATCAGGTCAGACACACCACCCCCCCCCCCCCCGTCCATTATCATGCGACGCTCACGTACACCCTGGTCAGTGCGCCCTTGAGGCTTGAAGCCTCCAATGCCCAACTTTCAGATAACCAACATTGGAGAATCAGAATAATCAAGCCAAAACAAAATAACATTCCTCTTCAAATCGAAGTCTGACAGGGGTTCGTGTGATGATTTAATGCATGAGATTAGCTATCTGCATGATCTGAGAGTTGAGGCGAGAGAAGAAAAGGGCCTAGAAGTGAACTTGCGAGTAAGTAGGATACTTGGGCGGGCGGCGTGTAGTTCGATCAGCCGTCTGGGTTTCTTGGGTATGCCTTCCAAACCTCTCCTTCTAGATGTGCGAGGCTAACAAACATGAGGTCAACACCGTTGACAGACCCACAAGGTTCAAATTCCGGTCTGACATTGCCCACGGGCCACGGTCAAACACATGTCGCATTATTGAAGGACCCTACCCGGTCCTTTATCCCTTTTCAAGGGAACATGATGTGATAACATGGAGGGTGGTCAAAACACAAAGTGCTATTATAGAGGGGTGAAATTCCCATCTCCCAGCGACACTTTGATTGAAAAGGCATTAAGAAAATGGTGGATATCAACCAACTTTGGAATCTCAGTGATCCCTCTTGACTAACTCTCAGCCTCTCAAGCTTCTTCTCCAAGGATGTCTCCTGTTCGTTCATTGTCAACCATGCCCTCAGGAGCATGTCTCAATTCCACCGATACGTCTCTGTATCTTTTTGGTTAGTTGTGAAAGGCTGAAGTAGGCTAGATTTCCTAACTCACTCTCCAGTACACGACAAATCCCTATTCCCGGCCGATCCCATGGAGCCCCCGTTGTTGTCGTTGTCTTCCTCGTCCGCTTCCTCGTCCGAATCTTCCAACAAGCCCATACACTCGCTCAACTGTTTCATTCTATTCTGCTCCGAGTTTTGCAAGGAAAGCAACCTCCGGGGTGAGAGTCATCTGGGTGCCCAGCTCAGTAAACGAGCTGCCATTGCTTGGAAACAATTGGCATCCGAGGAGAAAAAACCTTGGAGGAATCTCGCCAGCCTCAAAAAGAAGCAGCACAAACTCGAGCAGAAGTGCGCTAAGGCAACCAGATCGCTTCACAAGGCTCGTAATGCCTTGAGCGCTACAGAGACTGCTCTCGATGCCGGGAGCTCACACAGTGCGAAGGGACCGTCTGTTTCATACACAGCAACTACCTCCTCAGACTCTACATCTTTCTGAGACGACAAGGACGAAACAACGACAAGTGCTTGGGGCACTGGTGTGGATCCGGTAACCAATGTTGACGTTGCTTCTGATTTTGCGGAGAGCCTTTCATGGTCCAACCTCGAACTTCATCCCCTCTCAGGCGACACTCCTTCGACCTTCACGTTGTTCTCAGCGGCTCCTCTTACCCAAGACTCAGATTTTCCGATGGTAGGTCAACCCGCTTTTCACCTCTGTAATCGTTTCCTGATGCGGCTTTGGTCTCACAGTCCGACGAATCTCTTCTATCATATCTCTCATCTCTCCTAGATCCGACGGAGGAATCCAACCACCTTTTTGGCCTGAAGCCAGAGATCTACCCTTTGGAGCCCCAATTTGACACTGTGGTAACCACGACCAACAGCCTGATGGACGATTTCAATGAGCCACCGGGTATGTCGAGCAAGACCCAGTATGACCTCAGATTGGGTTTTGAGCTGGGTGACGACTTGTTTGCTTGGCTTTCACCACAGTAGTTTCCTGTATTTAAAGCAGGTCACGATGAACATTCTCTTCGTCTTTCGCAGCAGGTGGATAAGGAGCCCATATTCAGAAACAAAGCCCATAAGTCTGAAGAGAGTGCTGAGTGAGTCTTGTATTCTACTTGTTGAGAGCGATGATTTCCATGCTTTGTGTACTGACTAGATTCCATCTCCTATTGGCAGATCTTTACGTTCTCAATTCCTGCCCAGAGTCGTACCTTCGATCACTTATACACACTTGATAAATATTCAAATTGTGAGATCGTTATACACCACTTGTTCGATATATTGCGTGAACCTCGACAGACGTCGACCAAGTACCAGAGCCCAAGATTCAGAAGTACATGAGATGACCGGCGCCTATGATCATGATTGCCTGTATGAAGATTCCGAAGTGCCGGCGAGCTGCTGAATTCGGTAACGTATTCTCAGCGCCAAAATCGAGCGCTGTTGCCAAACAGAGTATACACGTCCTCTTTGCTCCTGACTGCCATGAAGTTCCTTCTCATTCTGTTACCTTTGCATGCAATATCTTCATGCACGGATTCTCTGGCCAGTACAAGGTTGGACTGTATACAGCATGCACATCCTTCTTGGCCGTCGATGTCCAGCAGATCCCACCGCTGTGCGGGATACCCACACATCAACTGTGTCATTCTTTCGTCTCTACCGAACCCACATCGACAAAATTCTCCCAGGCGGCGATCACAACTAGAGATGAGCAGGCCAGCGCTAGGCTAGAGAGGAAGACATGCTCATTACATTCAACATTCCGAACCTGAACCTGAAGTCCCTCGCTCCATATCTCCAGGGTCTAGTTCGAACGCCTACCTCATCGCTTACCCTCCCAACACCACCATCGACATGAGGTTCTCATTCTCCGGTTTCCTTTTTCCTTCCATCTGACGTTATTCTTCATTTTTCCCTTTAGTGGGGGATGATTAAGATATAAAGTAGGAGATAAAACTGAAGACAAAACCGGAGAGAAAAGAGGAACAACAACAACCCCAACTTCCCAGGTATCCCAGGCTCAGGTATCTAACGGTCCCTGTCATTGCCAACGGAGGCCCATAGGGTGAGTCTTTATGCCTTCTTTTACTTCTAACGGATATATTCTCTAACCATTTCGCGGGCAGGTGTGGCCCTGCATTGCACCCTTGTTGTAGTCGATGCTAGAGATCAAGCAGAGTCTATCTCGCCCTCCAAACATGGAAATTTTGCTGACCGGTCTTATAGGGTCGTTCCAGAGCTCTCGCCCCGTTCTTGCCCTCTTGTACGAGAAGCACAAGATAAATCGCCCTGGGCTATCTACTCTCAACACTCACTTTATTCTGGACTATTGTAGACAGCCGTTGCTGCAATCGACATTACGGCAGACCTACTGCAAGGCATCTGTACATTTGAACTCGGGTATTCGTTTGAGGCACACACGGACGTGATCGCGAAGTCTGTAAGTTTCAGTTGACCTTGTGCACGGCGCTGACTTCCTTTGATCAACAGCAATGGACGCTTAAACTCTCGTTTTGGCCCCGACCTACGACATTTAACCCATGGCCAGCCAGCCAACATTTGGGTGCTCGTGGTAGCCCAGGTCTCTCTACTGTTTTTGTAGCGAAGAGCACACCATAAATGATCCTCTAACGGTTCAGCGTCAGCTTGGTCATCCGTGGTACCGTACTGGCCAGTGAGTCAGCATTGATCCCTTCGTGGTTTACACCGGTTCTCATATCATTCGAGGTCCAACCCGGGCTTGCATCACGGCAAGAATTCACGTATACATGGTTCAACATTTCTCCAGGCAGCGGGTGGGATCACTCACTCACATTGCAGTTCTTCTTGCTGTTGTCTATGCCCCAAGAATTCTCTGAATCTCTTTGAGAAGGCATGTAAACATGACGAGGATATATATAATAGGCCTTTCGATTCTGCTTCTAGTCACAAGATGTTTGACTCTTTTGTAAGACTATACAATGAGAAACATTGAGAGATGCGACTAACAGACTGGGACTTGAGCCAGACCTCTAGTCAGTACATTCGTGTGATGTCACATCACTGCGTGCCACTCAAACAAATATCAATTCTGCACTGGGATAAATTTGTTGATCAACACAGTTCTCTTCTCTCTTGGTCACCACTGGCACTAGTGCAGCGCCTTCCTCCCACTTCGCGGTGTGTAACGTTGTCTATCACGGGTGTCTGCTACCCACCTCATGCCATTTGTATTGTGAACTGTCTTCTTCCAAATGGAATCGATCCTGGGTCCAAGGGCAGAAGGCAGCTCGCAATGCGAAAGTCATCGAGTTGGCTAGCAGGCACTTGAAAGAGCAATTTTAGACCAGTTCTGGTCAACGTTTTAGTTTTCTGGTGATACTATGTCAAATGGCCGTACCGTACGTGGATAGCCTGTCTCCAAACCTGCCTCGCTGATCCCTGCTGATCCTCGTTTCAGACCCGGAGCGGCCGCCGCTATGTTGAGTTTTGGCAAGATCTCGGGAATATCAAAATTGTCACTATCAAATTGTCGTGCCCTCTGTTGGATAATTTATTACAACAGGCACTCGAGCGAGAAGCCCAGCCAGTTGATGATCCCTTAGAAAATTTTGATACTGATCTCCCTTCTCAATCGACGTTGGATCCGAATCTTGCACCACCTGTCAAAAAACGAGCTGTCCCCGAAGATGAAGACGCGGAAGAACCAGCAAAAGGCCATAATACACACCGGCATTCAAAACGATGGAAGCGTCGGGAAGTCTGAATGCACGCCGACAGGCACCTTCATTCTCATCATCTTTTAGCCATCCAAACTTGTCAAACAGTCTCAAGCTCTCTGAATGTGGCTCAACTGCCAGCAGCGAGTGGTGGGTATATCAGCCAAGACATCACTGGACCGAGTCATAACGTTTGGGATGTCGGCTAGTACAGATCTCAACCAGCTTGGGACTACGTAGAATGGGATGGAACGTATGTACACCGTTCTCCCAATTGCCTGCTCTTGCTCACCTTACATCCATAGCAACACCCTTTTGCTGGTGGACGAGGCTGGGCAAATATTTATGGTTGGATTGAAGAACATACGGGACCCATCATACAATGAAGACATGGAGAAACTGGCTGACCCTCTTGAGGGCGCTCAAACGATGAAGCTCAAACTCAAGAGGGAAGATCTCAACCATCTTCGGGGAGAAGGATTTGCTGCTGCGGCTACAGGTTGGTCGATGGGTGGGGGTCAGGATAGAGTCACACACAGTGCAGGGAAGCATGAGGAAGTCACGCAGAACCTCATCCAAGAACCATGCATGTGGCGACTGGCTTCTACGCAGGACGGTATGTGCTGGCACATCTCTTTCGGAAGGATGACTTACCTATGTCATTTCAAAGCTGGCTTTGCGTGCTGGTTGTTCAGGAACTACGAGCTCCACAAGGAGTCCATGGGCCAACTCAGGTCATCAATCGAGGGCTTCAAACCGAACTTTGACCGTAGTCAGTTTGCCTCTCTCACTTGCAATTTTGGACCACAGGTCTGCACCTCAATCCATACTGATGCGAAAAACTGTCCCCACAGCATGTGCGCGATCACTGCTGTCGGCCAGTTCAAATCCTCGGAGGGTGGTCACCTGGTCCTGCCTGACCTCAAAGTCATCATTGAATTCCCTTCTGGCTGCACATTTCTCCTACCCTCTGCGGTACTTCAGCACGGTAACACCCAGATTCAAGAGGGAGAAACCTGATATTCTGTCACCCAGTACAGCGCTGGTGGGATATTCTGATGGCTTGAGTATGGACAGCAAACGGAGGACCAGTTTCAATGCCAAGACCCATCGGGGTTTCAGAAGATGATGAAGGAACGCGAGGGACGTTGGTCAAGGATGATCAACATGTTTGTTACTTTGGATGATGTTCGTCAATACCATAGCGTCAATCGCAATTCGTGACTATGCCTGGTGTACGCGCTGTGCAGTGTTTGTGCTTCACCTTATCTTACTAAATGATGCTGATACATATTATGCCTATTTCTATCTGGGCTGTTGAGATGATCCTGTGCATGGATGTGACACGTTTGAATAATCCGGACCACCAGGCGGCGGGTTGCAGTGGCAACACCTGTCACCTGTGTTTGAACTATGTTGTGGGGGGTTTTGGGAGAACGTTCGAATGAAAGACCTCTGAGAATAGGGAGTCTTATAAACTAGTGGATGGTTTGAATGTGATCATGTACATATATATAAGAACATATCTTGTTTGAACACTCTAAGGTCGACGCCTGTAGTATTGAGAGTAGCTGACTTCGGCTGTGGGTCAGACGTCATGCACGTCATGAGCGAGAGCTTGAAGACTCTTTTATCATCACATGAGTGACCAGGATGCAGAATCTGTCTCTATTTGTCCAACTCTTGCTACTAGCTCAGTAACAGAGAGCTATTCAGGGGGGATCTTGGGACGGAGAATGGTTATTGGTCCCTTAGACGATGATTTTGGAAGGAAAGTCCAAAAACATAACAGTCGTCAACAAATGTCTTCTTGCCTCACCTTCAGTAGTACCACCTTGAACAGATGAAATTTTTTTGTGAACCGAAGAACGTTAGAAACTCGGATGGCGAGACTTGAATTGGAATGATTGTCTTTCCGGTATCGTCAGGAGGGCACGCGAGACCAGGCCCGAGTCAATTATTATTGGGCACCGACCAGAGAAACATGATGCTGTTCATATATGGACAGAAGGCTCATGTACCATTTGGAACTCACAGCATTAAGGGCCTTTCATAGAGCGCAACGAGCCTCTGCTAGTTCGTGAGCCCTTTGTAGTCCCTTCACGAGCTGCTCTTGACCTACGATTGACAACTACAATTCATGAAGTACAACGTGAGCAACAGAAGGGACGAATTTTTGAACATACCAAGGTATCTCCCTCCCTTAGAATCAATGATAAATGGTGTAGAGGACGAGGGCGAGCAGAGATTTCATTGATTTTGAATTGATTGATATTTACAAAGGAGTAATTGTAGGCCGTGCATTCCAAGAATTTGTTCAGTAAATATAAATACAACCACTCCCATACGAGTGGAGAAAAGGATGTCTTGAACATACTCGTCTATTCCGCCCCTTCCCCGTCGGTGGATGAGGAACCGGAAGACGAAGGAGAGGGGCTGGGTGCTACATCTCGGTGCTGTTGCTAGGGATGAGTGGTGAGTCTTCAATCTCTTAATATCTGGAAATCCACTGCCAGACATACCTTTACATACGGCGATCTACCGGTCTTTTTTTGCCATGGTGTCTGCTTTTTGGGGTTTGAGGCTTGCTGGCCTTTTTTGTTGCTTGCAGTGGGCTGAAGTCATATGTGAGAGGTGATAAAGTGAATGCAGGTGGATGTGGTCTCACAATCGGTGAAACGAGTTTGTACTTCTGAAGGGTTTTTTGAGCGTGTTTAGTCTCCTTCATGATTTTTGTCCCACCGAGGGTCTCCCTGTGGAAGTGACTGACAAGGAAATTTTCCTCTGAAGGGTGAGCAGGACCATCGGCTGACAGCTGACAGGATTCAGAGAGTGTACGAGTCGGCTGTAAATCATACTCACCAGTACTCCTGTGGTGTTCTCCTCGCTTGTATCTGGGCTCACTTGAGGCGGTGGAGGTCCTTGTCGGATATTCTGGGGTGTTGGCCATGACGAGCCCGAGGGTAAGGGACCTAGAAATTCCATCTAGAATGTGGACATGAAAATTTGTTACGGAATACATGCAGTTTTTCCGCTTACTGTCTGTGTAGGCGAGTCAAGCCGCATGCCCGCAAACACCTGTGTCATTTGTCCTGCAACACCGGCCAGTAGGCGATTGTACAAGGCCTTGTTTGAATTATGGGGTCAGTGAAGCTCCCCGAAGCACCTGAGCTCATTCAGCTCCCACCTGATTCGAGTCATTGCAGGAGTCAAGACCTTCCTTACTGACAATGACATGATGATTGAGGAGCTTGTTATAGTGTGACTGCAGAACTGATGAGACCCGATATGGATAAATCCCATTACAAGCGCTCACCTGTACTGTTTTTGTGCGCTTGGACGCTTGGCTTAACTCGGTTCGAATACGTTGACCCGTAACCTTCAAGTCAAGGATGGCCTGGGGAGAGGTGAGGAGGTTAAGATTGCCATAAGTCTATAGGGTACCTTATCATTTTCCTGATGACGAGTCTCACGTGAGTCTCACAAATTGCAAAGGAGAAGACTGAGAATTACCTCCACGACCGCCTGTAAGGTTCAATTCTGAGATCAGAGATCATTCAGAGCCTTCTGGTGCCCCCCTCCTTGCTGCTGGACTTCTCATAGAGCCTAAGGTGGACCGTCAGTAAATGTGGGAAACATATGAGGGAAACTGTAACATTACCTGGAGTTCCTGCATTTGCCGGGACGCAGCTTGTTTGCTGGAATGAAGCTACATGTGTCTATCAGTTATCGAAAAAGAAAGGCTGAAACCTTTGAGGTGTCCTGACTTTTCGCTTCATTTCGTGCTTGCGGGCCAATGCCTCCTCCCGCTCTCTTATCAGTGTTGCCTCGTGCTGTCAGATTGAGATGCTTGTCAGAACTAGAAAATAGAATCGTCTTATAGACTCACATGCTGTAGATGGGTAATTTCTCCGTTGTGATTCGCAATCTCGACTTCCCAACTACATTCGAGAGTGGATTGGTGCTTCAAATACGTAAGCATCATTTCGAGTTTCTATCAAGTTGATTGAGAATTGAATATTGAATGCTCACATTGACGAGTTTGTCATGCAATGACTGCAGACCGAGAGACTTCTCTAGCTCCTCCAGCTTCATTTCCCGCTGCTCGAGCTTCTCTTCACTGTCGCGGAGCTGTGGGTTCGGGGGATCAATATTACGTTGCTTCGGATGCAGCTCGACTGACCTTTCTCTCATTGTCCTGCTCACGGGACAAAGCCTCTTGGTGCTCACGAAGTGCTTCGTTCTGAACCTGCAAACATGGGTCGCGTCAGTGGGCTAGATTGAATCCAGCAGTACTCACCTGTTGTAAGTGGGTGATCTCCTCACCATACTGACCTATTTCACTCAATTCGTTTGGTCACAGGTCACAGGCCTCAAAATTTACGAATAATTTTCGTGTGGTCACAGGGTCACAGGGGGTCCATACGAATTGGGCCAGTATGTGACCAAAAATTACAAGTGTCAGTTTTTTTTGACTAATCTGTGCCAGCTCATCGCTACCGCTCTTCACAGCTCTACTCTACCTATGTACGCCAAACTTCAAAGTACATCACTTCTTCTGTCAAGATTTCCCTTTCTGTCCTACCACCTCAAGCCCCTCGTCGTTGAGTGCAAGATCTTCACCTTGATCATTGGCGTGCCTCCACCTGTAGCGCTCACTAGAATTTAAAAGGGCTCCGATGAGTCCTTTGGAAAGCAATTTCAAAGGACTTGTCGGAGTCCTTTTCGTGGAAAGCTGACCCTAGGAATAGATATAAAATTTTCAGCACGTCCAGGGCGAGAGTTTGCTTGCCGCGCGTGAGCATGAAATTGGCGGGAGTCACAGCGCGTCACATACACGTGATGACCCCACTTGCGAATGAGCCCTATCTTAGTCTCGAATAGAATTATGAGACAAAAAAAATCTCCCTACTGACTGAAATGTGCTAGAAGACCAGATTTGCACTGCCTCTAAGTTTATTTCTGATGAGAACTACTGTGTTATAGCAACCCAAAAGCTTATCGAACGTAGCCTTGAGGTTCATTCGAATATTTCTAATTGGTCACAGGTCACACGGTGATCATACGAATTCATATATTCGTATGAAATGGTCACTGGTCACAGCCCTTACGAATTGAGTTAAATAGGTCAGTAGCCATTCTTCTCAGCCCTTGACCGGGAGTCAAGCAGAGCGTGCTCCTGGATTGGTGAACTTCAGTCAGCCGTTCGAGCGAAGAGGTTGAGACTCACTTTGAGGAGGTCTTTATGAGCGGCTTCCTGGGTCTCAATGGACTCTTCCAGCGCCTTTTGCTTGCCTTCATGATACTCAATCAGCCCTTCCTTAGCACGTAGCTATTTGTGCTTTGAGTATAACACAATATGCACGGACGAAGGCCACACTTACAATTGCATCTTTAGCTCGCTCACTCGCCAGAGCGTCGTCACACTCACGAATAAGTACTTCTTGGCACTGAGAGATGATGTCACTTCCTAGGCCTGCCTGGCGTGCTCTGTATTGTTCTGCCTCCAACTGCCGTTGGAGACTGGAGTGTTCCTAGACTGTGCGTGAGCATAAGTTGTGGTGAAACGGAGAAATAGGTGGTCACATCGGTGAGTTTCTCGTGCAAGAGTTGCAGGCTGCCAGAAGATTGCTCCAGTTCTGCCAGCTTCGTTGTCTGCTACGTAAGCCTCTCTTCACTATTGCAGAGCTGTGGGCACGAGGTATCGATATTGAGTTGCTTTGGATGCGGCTCGACTGACCTTTCTTTCGTTGTCCTGCTCGCGGGACAAAGCCTCGTCACGCTCACGAAGTGCTTCGTTCTGAGCCTGCCGACATAGGTCGCGTCAGTAGGCTAGATTGAATCCAGCAGTACTCACCTGTTGTAAGCAGGCAATCTCCCCGTCGTAACTGGTCTTCTCAGCCTTCAATTGGTGTTCGAGAAGAGTGTGCTCCTGCATTTGGGAAACTTCAGTCAGACATTTGTGCTGAGAGGTTAAGACTCACATTCGAGAGACTGCCATATGATGACTCCAGGCTGACCAGAGATTGTTTTAGGCTCTCCCAATCGCTAGTTTGCTCGCATGACCGTGCCTCATCACGTTCCTGTTGAAGTCCCTTGAGTGGCTGGTTCTCAAAAAAGACCGCCGGAGATTCTAAAACCCACCAGCTGTAAGCGGCGGATTTTGAGGTCCCAGCTCTCAAGATGGGCTGCCAACTGTTCAATTTGGGAGGATTGTGCTTCTTGTAGGCTCTGTCTCAGAGTGAGCGTCAGGGACTACCACAAAGCAGCCGGAACCCACAGTCACTCTCCTACACTCCTTTTCAAGGCATGTCACAGCTGTCTGAGAGTCCTCGAGCTGTTGCCTTTGCTGTCTGACAGTCTCCAGCTGCATCTACGGTGCATACGTTAGAGCTCATAATCAAAGGAAAGAGCGTAGTCAGGCATTGATTCACCTCTTCCTTCTCGGGCTTACGCGACAGTGCATCGTCACGTTTCTGTAATGCTAGATTATGATCCTGTAGATTGAGTGATAAGGCGTCAATGATGTGTTTGCATGGACCTGGAATGACACACAGGCTCTAGGGCGGCGATGCGCTCATCCCGACTCGAGATTTGGGCCGCAAGTTGCTAAACGTCAATGTGAGTTAGCGAAATCTGTAAAGAACAGAGGTTGAGTGAAACCTAACCTCCTTGGAGGCCACAAGTTCCGAAACCCTCTCCTCCAAGTGATGAAGCTGCTCAGGCTTGGGTGTAACAGTGACAGCCTCGCGATCCTCAAGTTGCGCAATTCGCTGCTCAAGTCCCTATGCCTGAGTCAGAAAGAGGAGTGAAGAAACAGATTTGGAGGCCTACCGTGCGAGCCTCTTCTGAACGTTGTAGACGGTTCTGAAGATCTGTCCTATTGTCTGCCTCCTCAGCTTGATTTTCTTTCATCGTGCAGGCAGGCCCTTTCAGTTCATCACGTTCCGCCTGCAGTATCATGTTGCGTCAAGAGGGTTCATCTCATGTTTCGGGCGTATTACCTTCAGTTTGTCCACTTCTCTCTGCAAGGACCCGATAATGTCCTGGTGTTCTTGTCCACGCCCGGTTACAGCCTGAATTTGGTTCTAGCAGAAAAAGGTTAGTGATGGTTCGGTGACCTGGGTCGTACGTATGTCCTGATCCATGATACGATTGTTCACCTCCTTCTCTTTATCCTTCCATTTAGTTTTGTCCTGTTCACGTAAGCTCTGCAGAGGAATCATCGTCGAAAGGTGAGTGGGTGAACAATTTGAATTTTGACAGACTTTATAATAATCAGGCGTATTGTAATGTTTTGAGTCATGAGCACAATCCCATCTGTGACCGGACTTGCATGTCGTCTGCGTTTAGAACTAATTGAAGGGAATTTGCAATGCTCACAGTGTTATTCTAATGACATTGCATTAGGCAGTGTGCCCCACACAGGATGGTTCTGCTCACCTCGAGTTGGCGATTATCTAGGGTGAGTTTCCGATTATCCTGGCCGAGTTTCTGATTTTCTTGGGTGAGTTTCTGATTTTCTTGGGTGAGCGTCCGATTGGTGGTGGTGAGACTGTCCAGTTGCTCTTTGGAGGCGAGCTTTGATGGCGCTCAGTATATGCTTGACCTCCAGACATGATCCTCACCTCTTTTTGAGACAATTGTAACTCGAGTTTATTTATGTGTTCTTTGAGGCTGTCGTAGGTGTCACTACCTAGTACCACCACCTTGGCCTCATTGGGAGGATCGGCATCCGGTTCTGAGTCCGGGCCTTTTCGTTTGGTACTCTGTTGATTGCGTGTGCGTGACGAGTCAGCAAGCCGTGTCGGAGTCGTGGCTGGGGGCATTGAAACCGAGGGTGGGTTGCAGATTGCATATCTTCTTCGGTGCTAGTTCCTCTTTATAGCTGTGTTATCCGTGGAAGGTAAATAGCTTTGGGTACTCGCAATTCCGGTAAGAGGTTTGACCGAGAAACATCTGATTCCATACTGTAGCTGTGGGTTAGCACAAACAATATCGACAAACAATAAAGGAAAAGGATTCGACAAACAAAAGGTACATTTGTGCCAAGTGAACGTGTCCGTCACAATTGATAACAATCACCCAATTCTCATTCTTTCTCAGGCTTTCTTGTCAGGGCCAGTCGATCATTTGACAGTGCTCCGGCTTTCCTTGTCTCTTTCTCAGCTACGATCACTGCGTTTCTTTTGGTAACCCTATGTTGTTCTCTTTAGTGTTTCTGCTCGTTCTCCCTAATGTTTGTCATATCTTTTTAGTAGCCTCGTTCATTGCCTTAATGTAACCTCCCCAACCATAAATCAAACCTTGATTCCCTGCAGTTACCCGACAGATCTGGACAAATCCCTCCGTTTCGTTATGTCTTTACAAGCAGTATACAGCCAAGGCGAGGGTCGGCCTCTCGAGGTACGCCAATATGTGACAGTGGGGACTTATCTGATTCTTTGACTAGCCCACCATCGTTCAAAGCCTTCACGATCCGTCTTCACGCCCATTATCTTCGCCCTCACCGTCTGCACTCCTCGCTGCCAAAGACGAGGAAATCACCATTGCAAAATCCAGGGCAAAGTGGCTAAGAGAAGTGCTCAATGGTCTGTCCGAGATATGGGAGCACCAATCATCGAGAGAAATGGCTGAGGTCAGTATCCTTGTGCATCATGCCCTCTTCTCCCTCTCATATTAGATACAGCACGCCACCAAAGTCAATGAAATCGAGCAGTGACATTTCTTTGGAACCGGCCGAGTCAAGCATGAGCAGGAGTGCATTCGCGCAGCCGAGTTGCAGAAGGCGCGCGATGCAAACTTGGCGGTTCGTCCTGCGTTTTCCAAAAGCTTGTCATCTTCCGCCGCTCATGGCCTTGAAATTAGTGCATCCTCAAGCTCCAGCACGAAATCCAGACAACTCAACAGAGTACGTCCGAGCTACAAGGACGGTTCCAACATGTTATGGCACATCAAGTGACGCAAACTCAGGTCAGTTCCTCAAATTATTCTCATTATCAGCCACGAGCCTTCATTCTGTACTTTCGAACCGTTCAGGTCGACAATGCTATTGACAGGGCGAGCACGTCCCGTCTGATGCTCTTCGCACCACCTAATCACGTTCATGTTTAGCTGCAGGGCCTATTCTGTGATCAACAGATTGCATTCATCGATGAGATTCGGTCAAGGCTAAAAGAGAAGGGCGGCTGTTTTTCAAGTCACTAGCTAGTCAATTCATCAACATTCATCTCACGCAATGACAACAAATTGTGTATCTCTCAGAAGCTCAATATATTCATGATCAAACATGCTTCAGACCCTAGGAACTCAACGTGGCCGCAATTCATGTGCTCAGTGTGCAATAATCCACCCAAGCATTACTCCAAACATCAATGGGGGGACGATGTGGGCTATAAAAACCCCCACCTGTTGAGTGGGACAGACATTGTCCATCTCCTACATCCAATGGCCCTTGTATCGCATCAAGTCCGCGTAAGTACACATCTGGCTACACAAGTCATCCCTTGCTTACATGCCGCAGGTTCAAGTGCGAGCCCTTATGTTTGCTATTGAGATAGACTGGACGGTACCATGGCTCAATATGCACGAGACAGAAAGGGCTGTCGTCGGGGATCTTGTAGGTGACTTATTTTTGGTCTTCGATTCTTGATGTTGACCACAATGAACGCTCCTCACCAGGTTATGAGGAGGACGAAAAACCTCAGTGTGTGACACGAGGAAATTGCCAGTGTCGTTGAGGAAGAATCAGTGTACGTACGGAACTACTACCTTTCTTTGTTGTCGGTGAGCACACTCATCTCCATCTCTATTTGTTGCCGAAGCCAATGCTGTAGTCTGATAGATGACGGTGAAACTCAAGTGCAGACTCTGCAAAAACATCACAGCGCACCCATCCTTGTAGGTGCAGTCTACCTTGTCCTATCGTCGGAATTCTAAGGGATCCATGTCTGCCAGGCTTGTAGATTGCGGACATTTGGTCTGTAGCGGATGCCTCGCAGGCCACCTAGAGGTGCAGAATGATGCTCAGGACCCCTTCACATGTCCTTTCAAACGATGTGATGAATTCATTACCACTGACCCAGTCCCCAACTACGGTGTTCAGCTCGCAGCCAAAGCGCTTTCACTGGCTAATGTGCAAGCAATGACCAACAATCAGCTCTTAACTAGATTTCCATGGATCGTGTTAGAATCATCTATGTAGCGTACCCAGCTCACAATGACACTGTCTCGCTCGTCTTGTATGTTTGTGGACCGACAGTGGTGGCGCCATTTGATTGCCTTTGGCTGTTAGCAACAATGGATGAACTTCCCTGACCTGATAAAATGGTTGTACGTGCGGAAAACCGCACATGCATAGATTTGACGGCGCGAGGAGCGTGATACACAGAGCAAAAAGATTAGTATATATTGGGCAAATTAAACAAGTCCAAAAAGGATGAACGAAAAGCAAGTTTGAATCGTTCCCGCCAAGCATTGAGCCAACTCTGAGAAATGTTCATACTTACTCATTCACAACGCCTGCCAATTCGAGAAGCTGGCGTCTTAACTATGCGATGACACGGCTCCCTAGGCCTGAGACATCTCAATCTGGAACTCGCGTAAGCCTTGTTACAGAAAACCAGGTATTTTGATGTCCTACAAGGCCAATACAACTCGCTCTGCAACGTGAACCTGGACCACAGCCAGGCCCGTAGATTGCATGATGCCTCATCATTGATACCTACCCATTCAACGGTACTGATACTAGACGAGGTTCTAGAAGGCAACTCTGCGATTCCAAGACAGATCCCCGGCTGATACTCAAGAGCGAGGTCTCTCCGATGTTGCTTGACAATGTCGACGGGAACAGGGGTTTGTTGCATATCAGAGAGCGGGCCGAGAAATTGAGGTCTGCTTCAGGCTTCAGCCCACCCCAATTGACAGGATAGATCAGGGTACGCACTGGTGAGGTCGGGATAGGCTCTTGAGCTTGCTCAAAGGCCCAGTTAATGCAAATGGATGAAAAGGAGGCATCTCGAATGAAAAGGTTAGACTGAGAGACGGTCAGGAGGCAATCAACTTCGCATCGTTGAGAGATGGGAATTTTACGCTCTATAATAGCACTTCATGTCTGGACCACCTTCTGCATGTTATCACATCATGTTCGAGTATCCCTCGATAATGGCAGGTTGATCCCAAAAAAGGATAAAGGACCCAGTAGGATCTTTCGGGAGAGGGACCATGTGTTTGACGGTTGAACGTTGAATGTGGGCAATGTCAGACCGGAGTTTGATGTCCGTGGTCTGTCAAAGGTCGACACTTAGTAGTGCATGTGGGGAGAAGTTTTGGGGCGCTCCCAAAGGAGTGAAAGGCGTTGTATTTGCCGCGATTGGCCAATGGACACGGCCTTGGATTAGGCTCCTCGCCTGTCAAAGTTTCAGCCCGGACCCGCTGTGTTTTCCCGTGCGTGATTGCAAGGGAATTGGAATTGAATTCATGGCTTTGGCATCGAGCGTCACAAAAACTGTAAGTAGTATAAATGATGTCTCTGGAAGCTTGGAGATTCTGCGAGCTTCATGAGGGTTGAAGTAACGTTCAAAAAGGACTATGGCGTTGGGCCAAACAATAGACGATGTTTTGCACTCGAGGGTCATACACGGTAGTCGGGATGGATCCCTGTATATTAGTTGATTGATATACTAAACAGATTTATGGAGACTAGGGGTGAATGTAACTCGTGAAGGAAAGAAGGAAAGAACGCAGGAGATATCAATTGTGATGTCCATTGAGGTGAAGCCGATCGGGCGACTCATCAGACGAGGGGATCCCAGCGTTCTCCCCATTCATTATTGAAGGCTAGCAAAGAGCATCGCGATGGAGTGAAGGCAACGAATCATTGCTCAGGTCCCCAGAGTTGACAAGAGTTTTGGAGGTTGACTATACGCCAGATCTGACCAAGAGCCACTAGTTTTCACCGGCAGCTATGGTGGTCCCTAAAAGTTGATCCGTGTGTCCAGAGCTGACTCTGGATGAGGGTGAAGTGACGAAGAGGAGAAACAAGGCCAGCGAGTTTTGATCGAACGTTCAGATTGCTGCAAGTTTGAGTTGACAGCAGTACGCAAGGTTCGACCAAGAGCCACTAGTCTTCACCGGCAGCTATGATGGCCCCCCAAAAATCGATTCGTGTGTCCTGAGCCGACTCTGGACAAGGGTGAAGGCAAAGAGGAGAAACAAGGCCAGCGAGTCTTGATCGAACGTTCAGAGAACTGCAAGTTTGAGTGGATGGCAATACACCAGATCGACCAAGAGCCACTGGTCCTCACTAGCAGCTATGATGGTCTCCAGATCTGTGAGTCCAGAGCAGTGACGGAGAGAAAAGGGAGCAACGAGAATTGATCGAATGAGACGACTCTGAGCGTTTCCACAAGATCAAGCAAAGGACAATAGATCCCTCAATGCGCCGATGTCATCCAGAGCTGACTCTGGACGTTGGAGGAGATGGGAGGAGAAGTGCAATGACTTCGAATCGGAACGCTGTGTAGCCAGAAATGGCTGCGCTGACTAATTAGTAATCTCGATTGTGGGAATAATCTGGATTTCCGCATGAACCAATCCCGGGCCCACACTTTTCACTGTCAACAGTCAGCTGCCGATAAATCGCCTTGAGCTCCGTGGTTAGTGCTCAACTAACTACGAGGTGACGGTCTCTTCCCAGCTCTTTTCTTCTCTTACCTTTCCCTCTTCTTTCCTCTCTTTGTACATTCGACCCACAGCAACATCCGCGAAATCCATGATATCGCAATACCAATGGAGACAATGAGACTATTAGGAGCATCTATCGTCTAGAGGAATGGATTATGAGGGTATCAGGTGCGCTTCTTCCATCTCAATCATCCACGAAGGTTCCTGATACTTCGCATCTTCAACAGAATCGTCTTGTACAGGATCTGAGGCTTGTCGAGGGAGTTCGTGAACGAACCGACCAGTACCTGTCGCCTATGTTCCTGTTCCGGAGCACTTGGGTAAAGATGAGGCTCAGTGACCCAACTCGACATCCTTACTCCTTATTCACGTCCCTGCCTACACCAAGCGACACAGTGTCTGACTCCGAACTCACACAGACGGTTCCAATGTATGTCGTTATTTTACATTATGCTTTGATCGTTCTCATTCATCATTCTACGGACATTGTAATGACCCTAGGCTTTACATAGCATCATAGAACCGATGACAGCAGCGGGCTTGGTTCCTACTTGGTGGTAGACGGAGGCCTGCGGTACAGCAGTTGGGCGATGCTTTGGGCTGCACAAAACCACGTATATCGCATAGGGATCCTACAGGAATTTTTCGCAAATACTACATTGCACACTTTCTTCAATGGCATCAAAAGCAGCCTGGTGGAGAGATTGGACGAAGCCTGGATGGTTTCTTCTATTCACATCGCGCACGTTTACTATGTACTCGCAAGATCACCTTCATGAGTGCTCATCAATGAGAAGGGTATTGTTGCCAGCCAAAAGGCGTCTCAACCAGAGCTTGCTGGAGTGTGCGTCCCGTCCCCAAAACTTGGCGTGTCGCCACTCATCAAACTGTACTGAAGTATATCGGGACCAGCGAAAACGAAGGCCAACTACAAATACAATCCACCACTGGTGGGGCTTCGAGCCGGCGGCTCGAAACAGCCAATTTGGCGGTATAGACCCATATGTCTTCCCAGGGCCGTCCCACGGGTCATCCTCAAGTGGCCCATTCTTCTCAGACACCTTTGGCCGGGACGCACAAACCAGCACTCAAAAGAAGACAGAGGGCAGGGAGTAAGAAAATATCTTGAAGAAGAAGATGAAGCGAGACCAAGGAGTCAAAGGCATTCTCAAGGCCAGAGAAGCGCTCGGGCTCGAAGGGCAAGGCGAAAGTGTAAGAGGGATCCTGGGAAGGAAGGGAGGTCACCAGCAATCTCGACGAGGATTCCGGGTGGGAGGCTCATCAGACGCGACAATCAAATGCCAGCTTCCAAGTGAAAGCTTTTGATATTGTGATGGTCAAGGGCGGTGAGCCAGAGGGTGTGCAAAAGAAGGTACGGTTCCACCTTTGCAGACTCGTCCCAGTGTTATTCACAAATTCACAGTTCCATGAACTCAACGCCCACCAGTCGCGAGCATGCTTCAAGGCCACGTCAAACGAAACGATCTCGTTCCGCGGTGATGCCACCGACTCAACATACCGAAGACAAATGGACACAACGAAAAGACTCATAGATTTGGCCTCGGACAAGCGCTGCATCTTTGTACTCTACCACTTGATGTCTCTACATGGGAGTGCATCACACACGCTAGGCCTGTGTTCGATACGAGAACGAAACAGAGAAACTTGCTATGACTATGAGTACATCGAACTGAGATTGGGGACCGCAGCAAAGGTCTACCTCACTCTGAGGTCACACAAGGAACAAAATAAGTGACTGGTGGAAGGACTTGGGAGGTGGAAGAGGGTGGAAGGAGCCGTCACTGTCACCATCACATGTTTTTGGGGACATGGGATGACTCACGTCTTGAAAGGTGCAAGATAAGATAATCATGAGATATGAGTGCACGATCGCCGTTAGCGCCTCAGCGTCCAAATGGCGCGTCAACAATTCTTCTCTCTCGCGCTTATCTCCAATATCTTGCTCTCTCTCCAAACGTTAGAACTTTTTGTGACCCACCCACCTGGTCCCTTCAGCGCTGGGAACTACAGCCATATTGAAACATAATTCGGACACAGGCAACTCCCGAGCGCTCAGACCTGACCTGGGACTCGAAGCAGATACACACGTGTTTGATACGCGTCGGATCACATGTGTATCACACCCAGGCACCACTAGTATTAAGTACAGTCGTCTGTTCACGGGACAAAACACAATACATCCAAGATACTAAACGACTTCAGACACTTCAAAGATCCTGCCTTTGGCACCTTATCCTCCTGACATCAGAAAAGATTATCTTATTCAGTGGTCTCGGGGGGTGATCCCGTCATGTATCAACAATATTTTACAATGTTCACTATTTAGAGTCATATCGACAATTAGAGAAGTATCGAAAAAGAAGCAACAGCACGACCCAACAACGTCCAAAAGCGACGCTCGGTCAGCCAATGCTTATCACGAAGGCGTGTATTCGGTTTCAAGAAGTAGGATCATCATTGTACTGCTGGAAGGTGGTAGCTGGCTTCTGACTGCCGGCCTCGATACGTTCGGATACGGAAGCATTAATTTCTTCGTCGTTGCTGAATAGCCGCTGATGAGGTGCGGGTAACGAGAAATTAAGTTGGTGATGACGTGTCGGACGAGGTGGCGGCGATACTGGTCTGTTGAATGTGAAAGCTTGTTGAGAGTTCGGAAAATTAGGTAGTGGTCTACTCGGATGGGGAACGGAAAGTGGTGGTGGTTGACTATGCGTGGCATAGACTTGGACTGGCGGTGGTCTGTGTCATGGTTGGCTGGGTAGGTCCAGAGAGTGGAAAGGAGGCAAATTCTGGCTTTGTCCTTGTCCGAAATTCAAGCTATGTAGATCGAAAGCCATACTGAGTGTAACTAGGCTCGAAAAAGTATGACAGTGAGAGTGAAGGTTGTCTATCGAGGGTAGCTAACGGTGGGTGGATGATGGCGGAAGAAAAGGGAGAAACTATGGAACCGTGGGAAGGCACGGCCAGTCCTCTCACTCGCTCGACTGGAACTGGCGGCGCTCCGGGGCGATCACCGCTCAATCAATGTCTGTCTCCGCTGTCTTTATTTGATTCGACGACCCTCTCCTTACTGGCTTATAGGTCTCAGCTTTCCCTCTTGACTGCGCCAGTCAATGAATGCCTCAACTCAAGTGGAGGGCACCGCTACCCAAGCTCATCATTCAACTCCTAGTCACATCGGCTGATGTTTCTCCTTCTAGTATCGTCTAACTCGTCATCAAGCTCAGCAGGAGCACCCCAAATCACAAGACTTGAAGTCTTGAACTAACTATCGTTGAGGTGCAGAACCTCCGACCTACCACAACCCTCCTCCTACCCTATTACGATCCTACCCCTCTGCCTGAACAGCCATTACACTCGTGCTTCGCAACTCGACTCATCCTCCACAAGGTTCAGATGTGTTGATGGCTCAGATCTATGGTACTTGTTTGGCTGCGCTGATCTTACAACTCCATCAGTAAGATCACAAATTACCGGTTTCAACCGTTCCTGGCCGGTACCGGCTGAAAGGTTGGGCCCTGACCGGCTATGTCAAAATTCCCACCGGCTGGGTTTTTGGCATAAAAACGCGAGTATTGAGAGGTTTTTTGTCCATATCTTCTGTGCCCATCTCTGTTTTTAGGCTAGAGAGCCCCTTTGGAAGGTTAGCGGCTTATTATTGCATGTGGGGTTTAGTGCTGAAAGCCCTCGTTCAATCGTATTTTTCAGCCGGTGAACCTGTCAGCCTGAGAGACCGGCTAAAAGGCCCAGAAAGGCCAAGAACGGCCACCAGGAAATGCCGCATCTTACTGATGTCCTCACCGTCCATTCGCACACTGCCCGAATCTCTCCCACCACACAAGCCACGCTTGAGCTGAACTCGTATGAAAACCATCATGAATGAACGGTGAAGCGTTCGTGACATTACCCTAGACTCGACACCAAGTGCGCGAACAGGTGTGGGGCCCCTTCCCCTTCACCACCGCGGCCGAGGTGCAAGGGTCCGCAAAGTGACTGCGTCTCGAGTCCAACATTACCCAGCATTTCTTTGACGACGGCCTTTGTGCATTACGCAATTCTCCTTGGATTCCTCTCAAACTCAAACGTCAACAACGCTCTCATTCCGTAATCTCTCGAGTGACTGTTGAGAACGACTTGAGAGTCAGTCTGGGTCTCTCACACACCCATTCATAGTAAAAAATCAATCCCCCACACTGTGCGGTACGTTCCAAGCAATGTTTCGAATAAAAGAGATACAGTAACATGCACGGTATATAATGTGGATTCATATACTCGCAAAAAATCCAAGTCGGAAGGCAAAACTTGAGGTCTCAGCTACACGTTCTTGTCGGCGTCCGGACCTCCTACCGTCTTCCCTTGTACGGAGTCAGCTCCACCGCCACCACTCGCAGGATCCAAGCCAGTTACTACCGGTCGCCTTGAGATACTCCCATGTTCACTGGTATCTGCGTTCTCCGTGCAAGTTGGCCTTGTTTGTCGGGTTGCCCGGTCTCGGGCTTTGGTGATGGTCTTGCACTCGAGTTGGAACGACCATCCGTCTCGTCGATGGCATGTGCTACTTCTCCGGCATTTGTTACGTCTATCGGGCTACCACCGGGCTCCCCTTCCTGCGCTCTAACTTCGAAATCGTGTTGTAATTGTCGTTCACCAGGAGCAGGAGGATTGATACCTTCATGAACAATGTTTCTGAAGACATCTGGTGGCAGCTTTGGACGAGCCACTCTCATCCGCTCTATAGCGTCTCGGCAACCAGTTTGATTACAACGAGAAAGGAAGTGATAAGTCTCCCGTTCCTGCGCCAGGTGCTCAGTCTGGGTCTCACATATCCATTCATAGCAAAAACCGGTCCTTGACACTGCGATACGTTCCAGACAATGTTTAGGATTAAACAGACACGGTGACATCCACGGTCAATACTGTGAATTCAATGCCTTGTAAAAAATCTAATCGGGCGGCAAGTTTGGAGTCTCGACTACACATTATTGTCGGCGTCCGGACCTCCCACCACTGTCCCCTGTACAGGGCCACTCGCACTGCCACTCGCAGGATTCTCGGCTGCTACCGGTTGCATTGGAATACCTCCCTGTTCTGCGTCCTCAACAAGTCCCTCGGGCTTGGGCTGCGGGGATGGGTTCAAATCGGATCGACCCTCCATCTGCTCGTCGTGGTCTACCTCTCCAGTATCTGTAACATCTCTCAAGCTACCTGTCTGTGCTTTGGCTTTGGCTTCAGGTTGCAGTGGACGTTCACGAGGAGCAGGGGGGTCGATACCTTCGGGGAATATGTGCTTGAAGTGATTTGGTGGCAGTTCTGGACGAGCCGCTCTGACCCGCCCTATAGCACTCCGCCAGCCTTGGCCCGTTCCTCGATTGGATCGGAAGGAACTAATGTGGTATAGATATGTGATAATGTTCCGTTCCTCCGCCAGGTAATTGTTCACAAAGGTGATCAGCTCCAGCCCTGCTGAAGACATCACAAGTGGTGAGATATTTGATATGCCAGTGCAGTGGGTCAATTCGGCGTCGGATTGGGGGTACTCGTTGATATGCTTTGATAGAATCTCAACAAGTTGGTCCTTGTGCCAGCTCCCTGCACCACTCCAATCTCTACTGAGTGAATCGAGATATCCAAAGTCAATCTCGGGATCTGTGGGAGATAGACCATTCAACGTCTTCCTGAGCTTTGAAAGTGGGAGGGAGAAACAGCCAGGGATAACCCTGAAGTGGTCTTTGGGAAGTTTGTGCACACGTTGTACAATTTCCATCGCCTCTATCCATTTGTATCTATCCTCAGAAGTTATCTGATCATAGATGGCCCTCCCAAGGATGGTGCTATGCATATCAGATAGAAATTTGCAGCCAGCAGCTGATTTGACAAATGAGGAAGTGGTGGTTGCTGTGGGGAGATGGAGAGCATAATCTGGTGAAGACGCAATGATATACAGAGCCAGATTCTCCATCAAAGTTGCCCAATTATTGTCCGAGTCAACTGAGCTCTGTATAATTTCTGCATATATACCCCAAAGGCGACCGTCACGTGGACCATTGTCTGGGTTTGCATCAACGGTATCGAAAGAGATGGGGAAGAGTGGAGAATCTCGAGCGCTTTTGCTCCCGCCATGTGTTAATATATTGGTCCAATGTAGAAGGCGGTTGAGTTGTCCCGTTTCCCTTTCATGGCTGAGGAATTGTCTGTTTGCGTACGTCAAGTGATTATCAATGCCTTCATTAGAAAGTGTGGGATCGAGTGCTGCCTCAATGTCACTAACAGCCCACTCTCTCCCTGGGAGAAAGAACCATTGGTCAAAGACGGCGGGCATAACAAGATGGAGGGGAATAGTTGACAGGATATTCCGAAGATGTGGAATCATGTGTGGGCTGTCTCGGAGCTCTGCAACAAGCCAGTGGAATGCCTCGAGTTCATAAAAAGGAGGGGCGAGGTCAATGCTTGTACGTTGGAGGAGTTCAAGATCGACAGATGACCGATTTGAGAAATTACTTATTGTTTCTCCGAAGGTCGTCGCTGAGTCTTCGAAATTGCGATAGGCAGATCTAGTAATCCAACGCCTATTGTAGAGAAACAATGCCACATGGCGCAGGGGACCGAGGATGTGAGAGATGAATCTGAAGACTTGGAATACGGCCCATGCCTGGGGTGACTTATAAGGACATATGTATTCCATGGGAGGTAGTGTCATGATGAATTCAATTGGTGAATGCCAACTATTGGGGTCTTTTCGCTTATGCCTGAGCTTCCATGTAACTTGTCGTGCCTGTCGAATGATATCAACAGTGGGAATGATCGTAGTTCCAAGATAGAAGAGGGCAGCGAATGCAACAACGCTCGTCGCAATCTTGAACGGGACTGGATGTCGCGTCCGCAGCAACTCCAGCAGCCCAGTGAGGAAGAGAAAAAGGGCAAATTCCAGTAGCATTGGAAGGGAAGCAAGGATTGCAGGAACGCCCCACTTGTCCAGGCTTTCAGTTCGAAGCCACCGAAGTGCAAGTGCTTCAGACGGTGTGCGCGTGTGGATATGCCGGCGATGCTCTCGGAGCCACTGTTTACAGAGAAGAGCAAACAGGGCGTCGACGAGAGCCAGAATGAGGCTCATGAACCATAACACATTGATTGTGACAATGGATGACGATACTGTGAATGTGTCAGGTTCAGGTACTGGCTCGGAGGTGTTTTTCAACTGCTGGGAGATCTGTTTCAGCAGTGTGACGGTGGTGTCCTCCGGTGCTTCTTGAAGCCACTGGTACGATTCAACGGTGAAGGCTGTAACAACTGCAGAAAATAGACCAGCCTGATAAGCAGCGGGGTTTAGTCTCCCGGATAATTCAGAAAATTAGGCACGTACGAAGACTAGTAAGGTGTCGATATCCTCCTTCCACCCCCCAACGAGCCCGTCGTCGAGCGAAGTAACCTCCTTCATGATGACCTCCCAAGATTTATCAACTGTGGGGTCTTCAGGATGCTTGACGCAGGTGAGCATTGGAACGACGCCCCTAAGTAGAACGCTCACCGATGCCTTTTTAGTTGTGTCTTCGTTCCTTGTGCGGTTACTGGCTTCTGTGCCCAACGGCGCCGGGGCCTGCTCCTCCACTCCCGGAGTCTGGAAAGTAAATGAGCAAACTCTGTCCATGACTCAGACTGATCGTACATTGGCCAAGCCTTACCGTTGTGTTCACTTTCCCCCCGCCCTCGTCCTTGTCCGTGGCATGAGGCAAGACTCCCTCGTTTACGCTTGTCGCGCCCTGAATGAAAAGTGAACATATGAGGCTCGATGGAGATGATGCAATCGCGACAACTTACCAATGCTTCATCCGTGTCTTGCACCTTGGAATCCATCTCATCCAACTTGAAAGGCTTCGTATCAGGTTCGGGAGGTCCAATCTCAACCAAAATCAGAGCGATTATTTGACGTCAACGATAGCAACACGAGCTCGCTCACCGGTCCAGAAATTCCCTCCTGCTGAGACTCGCCCGACACCTGTACCACAATAACGGGTTGTTCAGTATTGCGAACGCAGGACTTCGTTCAAAGTCCTACCAGAGCGTGATTTTCTGGGGGTGACTGAGGTTTATCTGCTGTTGAAGACCATGAAGACTGGAAAAACAGCACAGAGGCCGCGCGGTGAGACCAAGTTACGGGAAATACAACGTTGAAAGCTCACCTGAGTCCTCGGCCCGGTAGTTGATTTTTCATAACTACGTGTTCTCTTTCTGCCTGGCTTAGTGCTCGAAGACATGATGAGAAGAGCTATCAATTGAACGTGAGAGCGCTCATTACCAAATGAGTGCAATGGGACACGTTCACACCATCGCTCTCTGTTCCGGACGGCCATCTTGCCGCGGAGCCAGTAGTAGCTCAGCGATGGGAACATCGAATTGATCTCCGAGGAGACATTCATCGTGGGGTGATACTCGCGCGGCACTTGAAGTGATTCGCTGACATGTTCGGGGTTTTTAAGCATACAGACAACTCTTGTATACTTCGCTGTGTTGGAACTCTCGAGAAACGATATAACGATTCAACCTCTTTTTTCGACTGCAAACTCCTACAGCTCAAAGACGATCCCAGGGCCCGGAGGGGCCTTGGAGGAACACATCTAGACGTAAAATCCATCAGTACGTGTCTCTCGCCGAGCAAATCAATGAAGGCGAACTCACATTCATCGTCCATTACCAGCCCAGCTGGAAAATTCTCCTTCGAGTACTGGGGGCCGGAGGTCCCTACAATCGGACTGTCAGTCGTTCCAGAGGTCCAAGCAAGAGTAATCTGGGCCATCAATACCCTACGCCTCTCCGCAAACTCTTTGGACACGGATTATATCGCTTTGTTGGCCTCCCTCTCATCAGTCGCGGTTGATCCGCTTGATTGAGTGGTTTCGGCAGACTCGAAGGGGCGGGCAAGAGTGCCAGTACGCCAACTCTACAGTAATCGCATTGCAAGCATCCCCTGCCCCTACAAAACGTTGCACATCAATCGCGGGACGTGACCAATTCCTCACGGTACACGCACCTCTTGATGATTCCAATGCCTTCATCGTCGCTTCCGCGGGTGCATCGTGGTAGTAATCGTGAGTTTGTATGAGAGCGATATGGGATATCTTCGGATGCTTGAGTGATGCATCCATTACGTTGAAAATGGCGGCACGAGAAACGCCCCGCTGGTTGGTGTATTGCTTGCGGTCGCGCAACGCTGGTCGGCGCAAGTCCAGGCTAGTCAGCGACGAGTCCACAGAGTGACATGGCGAGATGGCGAGGATTATTTGGTTTCGGGGGATGGTTGTGCCGGCTTGTTGGTTGATGGCAACTCTCCTGGCGTTAGGATAACGTCCAACGCCTATCTCCCCGGATGAAGTGGTGCATGCAGCTGTGCTCCTGAGAAATACAGTGTTATGGGTGCAAAGGCGGGTCAGAGGACGACGCCTGCCCGCACGCTCGACGTTTAACCATAGTCCAACCAGTCGTGGAAACATGGGTATATGTACTCGTTGAAGAGGTGGAGGGTGTTGGTTATCTCCACGGCAGTAGAATCTAGAGGCTGGTGGGTTGGGCAACATACACAGATGTCGAGGAATCAACAAACCTCAAGAATATCAACATCCCTATGCGACTACCGCATATGGGTAGAGGACAATCCACTCTGGGGGTGAGCTGGATTCGCAAGTCGGCTCGTTGAATCCATTAGATGGCTAGAAAGATTCTTCAAAGTTTAGAAGGGGCTTGACACAAACATTTCGAGAAGAGTAGGTCGGACATCCAGGATCTGTCTTTCGCGTCAATCAGAATAAGAACTCACGATTTACATTCTATAAGCCAGACACACCTTAATCCACTCTCCTTTTTCAAGTATCTTTAGCTTGACCGTCGTCGTCTCGCCTGTGGTCTATCGAGCAGAAAGCAGAGCAATTCAGAATGAGTTTAGAGCGCGCTAAAAGTCGAGCAGTGGGCGTATCCCAGGCCGATCCCAGTTGCAGTTCCTTGGGGAGCAATCTGCCAGTCATTCTTGTAGACACCCAGGGACACAGACCCCCGCAGAGTTACTGTACAAGTTATTGTTGAACATTGCCGCCGTGGGTTTCGTCCAGTCATCGTGGGAGAAGAGGAAGAGATGCGCTGAATAAGCGCCCGTCGTCAAACCTCTCGAACAAACCGTCATCGTCGTCCACAATGCCACCAACCATGTTCCTTTCACAGGTACGCGGTACTCCGCCTCTTGTCTTGACTTTTGAGCCTCTACTCGTGTAATAACCAATCAACGGTAACTATCGAAAGCTAGCCGAGTCTGCACCAGGGCGACAACGAAGAAATCAGAATACATTCGTCAAAAAGAGAAACAAGCATCTTGGAGCAATATAGTGCGTGTCTTAACCTTCTAAAATCCCCTGGTCTCATTAAACTTTCTAAAAACGTACCGAAAAGGTTCCACCCCGTTTTAGGACACTCAAGAAACTGGTCGTTCGGAGTAGAGGACGAGCCACAACCTGGCGATGGAATCCTCAGAATTGACTCATGCGAGTTTTGCGAGCTCGATTCTCAAGAGGACAGTCTAGTAGATGCAAACGCCTCCACCCAACATTGCCCAACAGTGGCCGGTACTACAGGTTCACCTCGTCGCCAAAATCGACGCGTTTCCCTCACCTTCAATCCACCTTTTGCGATCAACCACCTGCCATCATATCTGGTCCGGTACCCGTTCAATAGAAGCCGTGTTGGATAGATGACCCCCGGCAACAGATGTTGAGGAGGACGAAATGGGGATCAGGATTTCGCGGTACTACCAAAGCCGGCGTAGAGACCTGCTCGGCTCGAGTGAGTATCCGGCTACTATCATCTGACTGGAACTTTTCTCTGATCGAAGCCTCCAGTGTTTTTGGATCCCGATCTGGGCGATGTTTTCATTCCAATCTCCGTGTTATCTGCCATGTCGAAGCCTGGCACGACTGAAATCCCTCTCCCATCTTCCTCGCCTTGCTCCCGCCATTACCACTCGCGATAAATGCGTCGATATAACACCACTCGGCGACGATGCTCTCGCTATCCCTTGCATGGAGTATGCAGCATGCTGTTCAGTGCGCGACTTGGAGGCAACATCCTTCATACATCCTCGGACTAGACGGGGTGAGAGCTTCACAGATTATTTTACCTCCACCACCGCCGGCGTCTTTCATGCTTGCGTTTTTCTTAGTGTTGATAACCGAGGGGGCCGCTGATGACCAAGGATGTCCAATGGTCGCGAATAGCCGGCAGGAACCTTTCGATTGCACAGGTTAGCAGGACTCGTCTTTCGATTCAATTTAGATCACTTTTACTGATTGTCGTGTCACAGAAAAACGAGAGAGGTAGTGAGCAATGAAGTAGAAGAAAGCGAGCACGAGGCTTTCCGGCAGTTGGGTACTCAGCTGTAGTTATTATGTAGGTATGTATGTCCATCTACGTAGAGATATCGGAGGTATAGACGTCCTAGAGGGCTCAAGTGTATGCGCAAAACCCGAACCAAAGCGAGGTTGTCGCCTCTACTGGATGTAGAGCACGATTCCAGTTCCGTGCTCTGGTTTCCACTGGATCCAAATCTTCCAGCTATGACCATGGTGGGAGGAGCAAGCGTACCCGCGCGTGCGTTGAGGGTGCCTCAAGATTCGGAAATAGGGAGAACGTCGCGTTCTCGTTCGGAGCGTCGATGGGAATTGGACGATGGAAGGTGACTGAGTTGCCGAACGCTGCTACTCAGAGCCCTCTCTGCAGTCCATCGTCCTCCTCTTCGTTACATTGGCACCCCTTTCCTCGCATTCGATAAATTTCGATGTGTGGTCCGAGGTTGGAATTCGCGCGGAACGACGTGTAAAGTAAAGGAACATATCCGAGTTGGATCGAGATGACTCGGGTCGTGTAGAAGCTACAATATCGAGTCATCCTCCGGACGATGGTCTGTGTGAACACGAATCGGGGCCTCGTTACTGGCATCATCTTGATTTCTGTACGTCTGGTCTCGAAGAATTGTAGGCATACGAGGACGATCCCCGACATAAGAGACCGATGAGTATGGATGAACGGAAAGCGGAAAGAATCCAGTGAAAGAGTAGCTATTGGCTTTGCGAAGGCTTCGAGCCACCACACTTCTCAGGGACGGGGTTTTGCATTTCTGCCTATCTCGTGGATGATGAGGGTGGTGCCGTCGACGAAGTCGTTGCATATGGTCAGGCAACACCCACAGACGTCGTTGCCAGAGAAAAATACCACGTGATCGTGAAGTCACTTCTTTCCTCTCATTTTCTTCCCTGCGTCCTCCCACAAAAACATTCCAACTGACACCGTTCGTCGTACGATACGGTCGTAAATTTTCCCCGTCACAACGTCCAAATGAGCAGAATCTCGTTCGGAACGACATCCAGGCGAACCTCTGATGGGTCCTGGTGGTCATTTCGATAACAGCACCGACAACGATATCGACCAAGCCAAACCCAATTTCGACCCGTTAGTTCTCGCACTTTCTCCAAACATCTCCTCTGGACGTTGGCGGATCGATCTAGGTCATTGACGAGACCATTGAGAATCTCATGAATGTGGTCCAAGAGGGCTCAGGGTTTACAGCCCTTTGCGAAAAGGTTGGCACACATTTCACAGGTTGTGGATATAGAAAAATAAATTGGCGAACGTAGATGGCGGCTCCGCCCCTTCGGTCAGCATCCGGTCGATGTTTTGGACATTTTACGGGAGGGGTTGAGGCGCGTTTTGAGGGGCGGTCGTAGGTAAATGTGGCTTCGAAGATGTTTGATGTGGCCTCGGAGATGTTTGATGTGGATTCGGAGGTGTTTGGAGTGGATTCGGAGATGTTTGGGCTGGACTCGGAGGTGCTTGAAGCGGGTTTACTGCCGCTCGTATCTTTTCCCCTCGCTCAACCCTTCTTCATTTATTTTTCTATATATCTCATCTTCCCAGCTTGTGCCATCCTTTTCGCAAAGGGCTGTAATCGTACGCTGAGGCAGGTGCGTGTTGCCTTTCCGCCATTCGTCGAGTGAGACTGATTTATCGTCCTGACCATGAAGCCACGTTCTATGCCCCCCACAGGCAACGATACATCACCCAGAACCACTATCTCAACCAAGACACCATCTTCATAGAACATGGCTCGAGAGACTTTGACCGTTGAATCAAAGTTGTCAACGCGATTCCCTTCCATTCCTACTCTCTCACCTCCGTGATCAAACAACACACGCTCGTCTTTTGATTCTTCTCCTCGCCATCACCACGTCGCCATGCTCGATACATCCATCGCATCAGGCTCAGCCGTTCCTCCAATCGATTTTCGTCTCGCTGCCTACATAGTATGATAATGTTGGGTACGAAGAGGGCCCACTACTCATACCTCAGCGGCTCGTTATCGACTCTCAGGCGTACTAGCAGCTGCAGCTCGGTCCGTTATCCGTTCAGCGCGCTCTTCGTAACCCTCCATAACGATAGGTCCATATTGCCGGTCAGGGTGGCCATGATGCATCTGGTGTGTGGATTCATACTTAGACGCGAATGTACTTACACTCACCCATCATTTGGTGCAACATTGATCGGCGAGAAGGCGACGGACCATATCGAAGGATCGAGCCCAACAACATTGCGAAGAATTCTCATGGGGAACTCACCGCCGTTCCGATTGCTATGCATCTTGCGAAAAAACTGGCCACCGACATACATCCAGAACCTTCGAGTCGTACCGACTCCTCATCCTGGACTAGCTCAGTGTCAATCGAGCCGTCAATAGGAAGGACCCCATATAGGTTGTGGTTCGTTCCCATCTCTGGTGTCTAGACGAGATTCCAGAGCAAAATAACCCGATACGCACGATAATATACACTGCAGGCTCCGTCACAGACACTGTTGCAGCGAAGTATCACGAAAATCATACTTGTCCCGTTTACTACGCTATATACTTGGAATCAGTACCCGTTGTGCGGAAATGCCTTCCAGAAGGACGGTAGCTCCAACCGGATCCCTACATTGTGTCCTCAAACCTTCGAATGAAAAGTCTGCTGGGGCTCTTGTTCGATGTTCCAGCCACGACACACTACCGTTCTGACCTCGACTTCTCGTAGACCGGCACGTAAGTCAACCTGATAATGGTGTAGATATCAATGTAGCTCGACGAAGGGTATTGATACAGCATCTAGATCGTATATTTATTCCCAGTTCCGAACTTCTGCAGCTCAAAGACTACCCCAAACAGGCGTGAGGATATATCTGGCAGATGCGAAATTCGTCAGTACGAGCCTCCCACCGAGCAAACTCATGAGTTGAAGGCTAACTCACAGTTCCTCTAGATATTTGAGTTTTCTATCGTCCGATACTAACCCAGGTGGAACATTCTCCTTCAAGTGCTGGATGCCGGAGTTCCCCATAATCGGACTATCGATCTTTCCGGAGATCCAAGCAAGAACGATCTGAGCCATCGGTACCCCACAGCTCTAAGCCAATGTCAGCCAACGTGGGTCGGTGTAAACCTTGATAACAGGCTTGTAAGTGACTCCGAGTCCATCACATTCGTGGCAATCATGACTTGGTTTTGGGAGCATCGTTTGACGATGATGAATGGCGGTTCTCCTTATGTCCAACGCCTATGTCTCCGAGCAAGGCGGTGTGTGCGACTGTCGTTTTTGAAAAGATCGTGTTATGGGTGCCAGGTTGAGTTGAAGGGCGGTGTCCACTCACACACGCTTCTGGTTCAACCACAGTGCAGTCGAGTCATTCTTGCGAAATGTAGAGGGTGTCGACAACGGTAGATCCTGTAGCATTGAACCTCAAGGGTTGCAGATCAGGCGACATACACAGGTTTCGAATAACCAACGAACCTCAGGAGTCAGCAATATCAACATCCCCTTGCGCAGTACCGCATGTAAGCTCGACCATTAATTCTGGGAGTGAGTTGGTTTCTGAAATCGGCATATTGGGTTGGTCTGAGGGCCAGACGGTTCTTCGGCTTCAGGAAGGCAGCTCGCACAGGACAGGCACGTCTCATACGCTGCTTGTGAAGACAGTATTCGGTGGATCGACGTGGATCTTCAATCAAATGTTTGTAGGTGGGATGTCTGGGATCTGCCTTGCGCGTCAGTCAGAACAAAAAAACACAATTAGCATTCTGTAAACCAGACACACCTTAGTCCATTCTCCTTCTGACACAATCTTCGTAGCTCTCCACAGCGATGGATCGGCCAGGATGGCAATAACGGATCTGGTACGTGTTTTGAATATGGTAGATGCGAACGGACACGACACGCTCACACTCAACTGGCATCTGATGCAACATCGCTCGGAGAGAAGGTGAAAGACTATATTGAAGGGCTGTTTGAATCCAACGACACTGCAGAGAATTCCAATGGGAAACGTCAGACGCGAATTCACCGCCGTTACGATTGCTACACACCTTGCGAGAGATCAGGCCGACGAGATACATCGGGAACCCTCAAGTCGTACTGGGTCATCGTCCTGAGCCAGTTTAAATTCGAGCTGTCGATTTCGTTCCATTTTCATTTTGTTTGGACTCGTTCGAGAGCGTCGCGCCTTTAAGCCTGGAAGACCGAAGATAGGTCGTGATATTTATTCCCGGCTCTGGTGACTTGAAAATCATTGAGTGAGATCCAAAGCCAAAATAACGCGATACGCACGATATTATACACAGACTTTGTCACAAAGCATCCCTAACCGTTGGGTGTCCACTGAAAGTATTCTGATGATGCTGAGTCGAGAATGGCATGGATGTTTATGTACGAGTAAAATGCTGGTAACACCTTCGCGCCCACGGAAAGGTCATAATATCGATGAGATTGGCTGTGTATACGAGTCAGTGTGAGGTGAACATGGTGGTTGCGGTTCTTCCTAGACCTGTGACATGCCCGTCAATGAGCAAGCGTCGATTGACGCTCGACGCTTTCAAATTCTGTGTCAAATTTCAGCTTGCAGAATTCTATGAAATTATTGCAAACCTCCTCCGTATCACAAACTCAGCGCTGTACGCCGCATCAGTGGAGCATAGCGATCACCAGATCCGTCAAATCCTCCGTGGACCGTTACACAGGTCTTATGTCGCCTCAACGTTCAACGTTCAACCCCAACTCAATTTACCTCGCGGCAACCCATCGCCAGCGCCAGCTCGCCACATCAGCCCATACAACTTCAGCCGCCAAAACCCCACCCGCTCATTTACCTACGTTCTATATGCATCTGTTCGTTCTATACTCATTTCAATGTCCTACCTGTCTGTCGAAATCAAATTACTTCCGCCTCACATGTATAAAAGGGACGGACTTTGAGCATTCTGTTCCCACATCAGCGATATCTTACAGCCCTTTGCGAAAAGGATGGCACAAGCTGGGAAGATGAGATATATAGAAAAATAAATGAAGAAGGGTTGAGCGAGGGGAAGAGATACGAGCGGCAGTAAACCCGCTTCAAACACCTCCGAGTCCAGCCCAAACATCTCCGAATCCACTCCAAACACCTCCGAATCCACATCAAACATCTCCGAGGCCACATCAAACATCTTCGAGGCCACAGTTACCTGCGACCGCCCCTCGAAACGCGCCTCAACCCCTCCCGTCAAATGTCCAAAACATCGACTGGATGCTGACCGAAGGGGCGGAGCCGCCGTCTACATTCGCCAATTTTATTTTTCTATATCTACAACCTGTGAAATGTGTGCCAACCTTTTCGCAAAGGGCTGTAATCACCATGTCGAAACCAGTCGAATACCGTCATTTAGGAGCAACAGGACCCTAGATTTCTGTTCCGTTGTGAGTACTCTGCTCAGTGTATGATTCGTGACACCCATATTGACCGCTTCCGTCTTCGCAGCTGGGAGTGTTGAGCTTTACTTCACCCAACTCTCGAGTGGAACGTGCGTGTTTGAGTAAACAGTGGGGTAATGGGGATATGCTCATCGTTATACGCAATCCAACCGTGGGTCTTGGGTGAATAACAATCTCTCGAAAGCTCGAAGGCTGCTTGAGATTGCGAAATCAGCACGATCGATACAGCGAACTTCTATCCAAATGCAGAGTCGGAGTGCATTTTTTGCGTTTTCTTGGAGAAGGTGAGCAGTCGCTCAGAATGTGAAGTGTACAGCAGCACTCATCATTGACCTGCAATCTAGTACAACATCCCCGGACCCCAGATTATCATTGGCATCGTCGCGAAATGCTACCGACTCGTCGCTGATAAGCCTGGCACCGGGGCTTCAATACGCCGACTCAAGTTTACACGATGACAGGTAATAATACGTCAACCAGAGAGCTGCACAAAGAGCCGGCGGGGTAGTTTACAGTAGTTTACCCACTTGAGCTGTGCAGTAGAGCGGATTCGGTCGATTTGTTTTCTTCCATCTTTCATCCTTCGTCGACTCGAGTCCTCTCGACCAACCGTTGAGGCTCAGTCTGGGTCTCACATACCCATCCATAGCAAAAAACCGGTCCTCAAAACTGCGGTACGTTCCAAGCGAAGTTTCGAACTGAATAGACACAGTAACATCCACGGTAGAAAATGTGAATTCAAGTCTCAACTACACGTTCTTGTCGGCGTCCGGACCTCCCACCACTGTCCCCTGTGCAGGGACACTTGCGCTACCACTCGCAGGATTCCCGGTCACTACCGGTTGCTTTGAAATACTCCCATGTTCGCTTGTGTCTGAATCTTTGACAAGCGGGTCTCGTTCGTCAAGTCCTCTGGGCCCAGGCTGTGGGGATGTTTTCGAATCGGACCAGCCCTCCATCTGCTCGTCGCGGTCTACCTCTCCGTCTCTCGTAGTGCCACTGGAGTCCTCTGCCCATGCTTTGGCTTTGTTTTCCTGCTGCAATGGACATTCACCGGGATCAGGGGAGTCGTCAAGTCCTTCGTGGAAAATGTTTGTGAAATGATTTGGTGGCAGCTCTGGACGAGCTACTCTAACCCGCTCTATGGCATCTCGCCAGTCCTTACGATTCCATTCGAAAAACTGTCTGTAAGTTTCCCGTTCCTCCGCCAGACGATTATTCACAAAGGTGATCAGCTCCAGCCCTGCTGAAGACATCACAAGCGGCGAGGTCTTTGATTTATCAGGGCAGTGGGATGATTCGGCATTGGATTGGTACTCGTTGATATGCTCCGATAGAATTTGGACGAGCTTAAACTTGATCCACTCATCCGCACTACCCCAATCCCTGCTGAGTGAATCCAGATATCCAAAGTCAATCTTGGGATCTGTGGGAGCTAGACCATTCAAAGTCTTCCTGAGCTTTGTAAGAGGGAGGGCGAAATTGCCGGGGATAGCCCCAAAGTAGTCTTGGGGAAGTTTGTGTACACGTCGTACGGTATCCATTGCCTCCATCCAATTGATGTGAGCCTCAAGAGATGTATGATTGTAGATAGCCCTTTCAAGGATAGTGCTATGCACCTTAATCAGGAATTCTCGGCCAGCAGCTGATTTAACAAACAAGGAAGTGGTGGTTGCTGTGGGTACATGGAGAGCATAATCCGACGAAGACGCATTGATATGCAGAGCCAGATCCTCCATCAAATTCCCCAAATACCAGTTTGAAGCAGCTGGGCTCTGTGCCATCTCTGTGTATATATGCCAAAGGCGACCACGTAGATTGTTGTCTGGAATTGCATCAATGCTTTCAAAGGGGATGGAGAAGGGAGATGGAGAATCTTGGCCACTGCCACTCCCGCCATTCATTGACACATGAGTCCAATGGAGAAGGCGCCTGAAACATCCTGTTTGCCTTTCATTGGCAAAGATTGCATTCTTTGCAGCTGTCAGATGATTTTCAATACCTCCCCAGGGAAGATTGGGATTTAGTGCTGCCACAATGTCACTAACAACCCATTTCTTCTCAGGGAGGAAGAACCATTGGTCAAGGACAGCAGGCATAACAAGATGCAAGGGAATGGTTGACAGAATATTTTGGAGATGGGGGATCATGTGTGGGCTGTCTCGGAGCTCTGCAACGAGCCAGTGGAATGCCTCGAGCTCATAAAAAGGAGGGGCAAGGTCAACACTTGAACGTTGGAGGAGTTCAAGATCAACAGATGACCAATCTGAGAGACTATTTATTATTTCTCCGAAGGTTGATGTTGAGTTGTCAAAATTGTCATAGACAGACCAGGAAATCCAATCCCTATCGTTGAGAAATGATGCCACACGGCACAGGGGATCGAGGATGTGAGAAATAAATCTGAAGAGTTGGAGCACAGCCCATGCCTGGGGTGATTTGTAAGGACATATGTATTCCATGGGAGGTAGTGCCATGATGAAATTAACAGGCAAATGCTGACAACTACCGGGGTGTTCTCGCTTATCCCTGAGTTCCCATGGAACTTGTAGTGCCTGTCGAATGACATTGACAGTAGGGATGATTGTAGTTCCAAAGTAGAAGAGGGTGGCAAATGCAACTACAATTGTCGCAATCACGAACAGAACTGGATGTCGTGTCCGCAAAAGCTCCAGCAGCCCAGCAAGGAAGAGGAAGAGTGCGAATTCGAGTAGCATTGGAAGAAAAGCAAGGATTGTTGGGACATGCCACTTTTCCAGGCTCTGATTTCGGAGCCAGCGGAGGGCAAGTGCTTCAGATGGTGTGCGTGTGTGGGTATGCCGGTGATGCTCTCGGAGCCACTGTTTACAGAGAAGAGCAAACAGGGCGTCGACGAGAGCGAGGATGAGGCTCAAAAACCATAACACGTTGATTCGAACCACGGATGGCAATATTTCAAACTTGTCAGGCTCGGATATCAAGCTACCGTTCAACTGCTGAGATATCTGCTTTAGCAGTACGACAGTAGTGTCTTCTGGTGCTTCTTGGAGCCACTGGTACGATTCAATGGTGAAGGCGGTAACAACCGCAGAAAAGAGACCAGCCTGTAGCCAAGAGAAGGGCTCAGTTTCCAGAAGATTCAAGTAAGACAGCACTCACAAAGACCAGCAAGGTATCAATATCCTCTTTCCATCCTCCAACTAGTCCTTCATCCAGCGAGATAACCTCTGTCATGACAACGTCCCAAGATTTCTCAAGTGTAGGTTTATTGGGATCCTAGATGTGGATGAGCATTTGAACGAAGCCATTGGTAATGTGCTCACCAATGCCTCGTTAGGTGCATCTTTATTTCCTGTGGGTTTGTCGGTCTTCATACCGTCGGGCGGGTTTTGCCCTCCTGTTCCTGTATCCTGAGGAGTGAATGAGCGAGCTGTACGACTGATCGGACATTGGCAAAGCCTTACCATCCCGAATTCATCCTTGCCCTCGTCCTTGTCCGTAGCCCTCGGAGGCAAGACTTCCTTGGCACTTGTAGAAGCCTGAGTGAAAACCCAAAGTATGAGACCCGATTCATGTTGATGCAGATAAGTTCTATTGTGGCAACTCACTGATGGTGCCGCGTCTGTGTCTCGCACCTCCTTATCATCTAATGGTTTCGTTCCAAGTCCGGCCTGAGCCAAAGGTCAGAAATCATTTAATATCAATAAATAACACGAATCTGCCGCTCACCTGTACAGATTTTTCTTCCCGCTGAGGCTCATTTACCGATTCGCCCGCAAATTCCTTCGATGCGGGACCCGAAGACTGCGTAACAGATCATTGAACTACTCAGTGTGTGATACGGATGCAAGAATTCATAGCCCTACCAGAGCGAGATTCTCTGGCAATGACTGAGGTTCGTCGGATGTTGGAGGCTGCGAGTGCTGTGAAACAGCACAGAGGACGTAAGGTTGAGTGAGACGGCGCTCCAGAAAGTGAAAACCCACCTGAGTTTGCGAGGGAGTCGATTTCCTTGAGCTACGAGATCTTTTCCTGGCAGGCGGGGTGTCTGAGGACATGGTACGAGAGAGCTCCTGGTCGCAACGTAGATCCGGCGTGCATAGTTCAAAAGTAAGGAAGAACCGAACCTGAACAATCCAGCTGCCACCAAAGCGACCCGCCCGCCCGGCGCCCATGAACATACCCGACCTTGTTTAACCAGGCATTGCTGTCCGATGACGACGCTTCTGGTTCAACTTGCCAGAGCGCTCTCTGTTCCGAACGGCCATCTTGTCTATGAGCTCATTGCTCATCCGTCTCCGCATGCTCCTTTTTGACTCAGCCATTCCGTTCACACATTTACGATGGATATTGCCAGCATTAGAGGCGATGGAGAACCATCGATTTGACAGGTTGCTTTTGACGGGCAGTACGTTGCAACAGGCATGGCTTGACGTGCGGGGCTGATCTGCCGAACGTCGACCCCGGCATAAATGAATACAACGCACGGGGAGACGACAAGGTTCGAGGTCTCGAGCGGTGAATTAGTTGGTGACAATTGGTAAGTCTTGTACACTTCGCGGCGCGGCCGCTCGTGTGAACGCTCTCCCGCAGAGACCATTGCAGTGAAGTTCACCACGATTTTCGTATTTCGTTAAACATATCTGTCGTGTCTGAAATCAGTTCAACTCAGTTGTGCGAAAGTGCTTTTCTGAAGGTTGATAGCTCCGAGTGAACTCCCATATCGCGATCTCAGACCTTTGCTTTGAGTGGTCTGCTGGGTTGTTCGATATCTATCCCTGGCAGACACGTCGCCGTTCCGACCCGGAGCTCTTTTCACGGAGAGCAAACGACTGACATGTAAGTTGACCTGATAGTTATTGGTATGGACATCGCCACAAATCGGAGAATCGAGCTTGAAAAAGGTGATACGTTAACTCATTGTCCAATTTCGACCTCAAACCCCTCATGGTTTGAATACGACCCCGAACAAGCCCAGGAACGTATATGGACGTGAAGATAGTCAGCATGCGTCCCTCGCCGAACAAACTCATGGAAGTTTGACTCACAGATCTTCCCGATACTGAACTTCTCCATCGTCCAGTACCAGCCCAGCACTTACTGATAGACCACAATGCGGAGACTGTAAATCTTCCTCTAGATCCAAGCGAGAGCAGCTCTTCGGCATAAGGTATAATCACCTTGTCGGCCTCGTATTTGGCCAGCATTGACCTGTGCGGCTGTGCTATAGTCGAGGCTCGATTCATCGTACTTGCACTGAGCCGACGTTTCCCGATTCCTACTTACAAACCGTCGCATGTCAATCGGGGGATATGAATGGCCGATTCCGCATAGTATACGCACCTCTTCGCGAGACAATAACAAATGCCCGTTTTGCATGCCCACAGACTTCGCCTATGTGCGGCGATTTCGTTTAGTGGGCTGGCTGTCATGCTTTCCGATTCGAGCTAGCACCGGTGTGACGGACTTTGCCACTTGAGAGTGACGAGGTCGTGCAGATCTTTCATCATCTCTTCAGCGATCATGATGGCGACTTTGAGGGGGATATCTGCAAATACTCGAGCGAGGCTCCCACTTTGCTGAAGATGGTAGAACCAGAAAGACCGCTTTGGTTAACGTTCTGCTCGTGCAACGTGGGTCAGCGTAAGATCTGATACCAGGCTTAGCAGCGACGAGTCCACAGTATCTCGTGGTTTCGGGAGATGTTGTACGAGGTCGTTGGTCGTTGGAAGAGTTACGACTCTCCTTCGTTCGTTCGTGAAAACAATTGGGTAACGTTTACATCGTCAATCTTCCCTAGCGAAGTGGTGCAGAGAGCTATTGCTCTGCTAATGATAAAGTCAATGTAGGATCAAACTAGAGGACGAATAGTACTCACCCACTTCAGGTCCAACTACAGCCCAAGCAGTCGTGAAGAAGATATGGGTAATCCACTCTTTCAGAAGGTGGAGGGTTTCAACTACGTCCAGCACTGATTATATAGAATTGAACCTAGAGGTTTGCGGGTCAGACGATATAAACAGACTTCCGTTATCAACAAACTCACGGATATCAATTCGCTATTCTGGCAGTGGGCTGGATCCTAAAGTCGGCTCCATGTTGGATCCACTCGATGGCTAGACGGTTCCTCAAATTCAGCAGGGGACCTTACACCTTATCTTACACTACTTACGAGGACGGTATCTGGTAGAGTGACGTGGAACTTGATGCGAACGTTTTGAGGAGGATAACTGGGTTGGATATCCAGAATCTGCCTTGTGCGGTCAGAATTACAAGAGCGCACGGTTTAGATCCCACAAGCTGTACACATCTTAATCCATTTCCCCTTTCAATGCGTTCCTCGTAGCTCTCCACGGTGATAGGTCCATGTTGGCGGTCAGTATAGCCATGATGCATCTGGTGCGTGAGTTAGCAGACGAGTATGCGACGGGATATGGCTCATACTCACCCAGTATTAGGTGCAACATCACGCGGCGAGAAGGCGACAAACCATTTTGAAAGATCATTTGAGCCCAGTAACCCTGCGGAAAATTCTAATGTGAGAAGTCAGGGTTTTCGGTTGTGGTAGTGGGAAACAATGGGCACAGGCGCTTCGACGGACAACTCTCACCTCGACCACCACCGTCATCGTGATCAACTCGGACCATCGCTGCTCACACCTCCTTTCTCTCCACACTCTTCTCGACTTTTCAAGCCCATTCGCAACGTCTGGAAACTGGGATGAAAACATCGCTCACCACCGGCCGGTACTACGGACTCCCTTCACAGCCAAAATCGACGTGTTTTCCTCCGTGCTTTTCCACTTCCACCGCCTGCTATCATGACCTGTGATCACCATACGTCCGGTACTTGCTCAGCAAAAAGCCGTTTTGAATGGATGACCCTCGGCAACAGACGTTCCATGGGGAGGAAGACGGAATCAAGGTTAGGATGTTGGACAATGACTGAGATCTGCTCAGCTCGGGTGAGTATCCGGCTAGTATCGTCTGACTGGAACCTTTCTTTGAACGAAGCCTCCAGTGTTTTGATCCCGATCGAGGCGATGTTTTCATTCCAATCTCCGTGCTATCTGCCATGTCGAACCCTGGCACGACTGAAATCCCTCCCCATCTTCCTTACCTTGCTCCCATCCTTGCCACTCAGATAGCCGTCGAGTTACTCGCGATAAACGCGTCAATATAACACAAAAAGTTCCGAATATACCACCTACCCCCAACACTCTCCAATATCGCCAGAATAAAATCAAAGACTGACTCACTGGCGAGGACGTCGTATTCGCCAATCTCCCTTGTCGCAAAGTCTACCAATAATCCGTGGTCGGCAGACTCTACAACCTCCTCGTGCTTCCTCATTGTATGCCCTATCGAAAGAGTTGTGCTCGACGAAGATACTCGCTACCTCTTTGTATGGCCGCCACAACATGCTGGTCAGTATGTGACTTGGAGTCCGGACATCCTCGGACCAGACTTCACAGATTGTTTTTTCTCCACCACCGTCGGCGTCTCTCTGTTCACGTCTTTCTTAGTGGTGATAACCAGGGGGGCTGCCGACGGCCAAGGATGTCCACTAGTCACGAATGGCCGACAGGATCCTTCCGAGTTCGTCTTTCGATTCGATTCAAGTTACTTTTACTGATTGTGATCCTACAGAAAAATGAAAGAGGTAGTGACACAGGAAGGAAAGGAAATTGAGTACGAGGTTTTCCGGGGGTGGGGTAGCTGGGTTCATTGAGTATGTAGATATGTGTGTATATCTACGTAGGAAAATTAGGGGTATAGACGTCCTAGAGGGCTCGAATGTATGCGTAAATCCCGAACCACAGTGATGTTCTCGTCTCTACTGGATGTAGAGCACGATTCCGGTTCTGTGCTCTCGCTTCCACTGGGTTCAGAATCCCCAGCTGTGATCATGACGGAGCGAGCGAGCGTTGAGCCAGCCTCAAGGCTCGGACATGGGTGAGCGTGGTGTCGTCGTTCGGAGTGTCGGTGAAGATGATACGATGAAGAGCGCTCAATCCGCCGAACACTGCTACCCAGAACCTCTCCCCATTTCCGAGCCAAATTCGACCACCGTCCCCATCTCTCCGCTACATCGCCATCGCTTTCCTTCATTCGATACGTTTCGACGTATGGTCCAAAGTAGAACTCGCGCGGAACGTATAAAGAACATATCGCATTGAGATAGGATGCTGTGAACGGAGCAGAGAGAAGGGAGGAACGATGACGGCGTGTTCAACACGTTGGTGCGGATATGAACAAGGCCATCAATCCTAGGGGTGGGCTGAACTCTGAAATCGACTTGTTGGGTCCATTCGATGGCAAGACGATCCTTCGACTTCGAAAAGGCATCCCGCACAGGACAAGCACATCTTCCCCGCTGCTTGCGAGGACAGTCTGGTGGAGCGACGTGGGGCTTCAATCAATTATTTTGAGGACGATAGGTGGGTCATCCAGGATCTGCCTCATGCGTCAGTCAGAACAGAACACACTAAACATTTTGCAAACCAAACATACCTTGATCCATTCTCCTTTCAGTGCGTTCTTTGTAGCTCTCCAAAGCGATGGGCCGGTCAGAATGGCGATATCGGATCTGGTACGTGGTTTAGATATGATAGACACAAACGAACACGAAGCTCACCCAGCATCTGATACAACATCACTCGGCGAGGCGACAGACTAAATTGTAGGATGGGTTGAGCCCAACGACACCACAGAGAATTCTAATGCAAAATGTCAGTTACGAAAAGTTCACCGCCGTTACGATGGCTACGCACCTCGTGAGAAACCAGGCCACTGAGATACATCCGACTCCGAAACATCGGGAACCCTCAAGTCGTACTGGATCATCGTCCTGAGCCAGTTCAGAGTCAAGGTGTCGATTTCGTTCCATTTTCATTTGGTTTGGCCTCATTCGAGCGCCTTTAAGCTTTAAGCCTAGAAGACCGAAGATAGGTCGTGATATTTCTTCCCGGCTCTGGTGACTTGAAAACTATTGAGTGAGATCCAAAGCCAAAATAACGCGATACGCACGATATCGTACACCACAGACTTTGTCACAAAGCATCTCTGACCGTCAGGTGTCCACTGAAGGCATCTTGATCGTGATGATGGTGAGTTGAGAATGCTTGGGATGTTTATACACGAGTAAAAAGGCGGTGAAAGGTTTGCGGTCAACGGAGAGGTCGTTATATGGATGGTTGGTGGCTGGTTGGCGATGTATACGAGTCATGGTGTGAGGTGAACATGGTGGTTGCGGTCGAGACTCGAGACGTTGTCAACCTCACAGTCGGAAGTAACGTGATCCAAATTTGCAAGCGGTTCTTCCAGGCGTCGACGGGCTTGATTTTCCCTGTCTGTCGAGACCCAATCAGAGTCTCAAGCTCACAGTCCAGGGCATCCTCGCGCACGACACCTCAAGGAAGACTGGTTCATGAATATGGCCGCCAGACATATCAGATTTTTTCCAAATTTTTTCACAGGAAATGTGTCTATCCGCCACATCCACCACGCTCTACCAGTACCTCCGCACACCAAAAGCCTCACTGCATCCCTCACCAAACTATCTCGAATCTCCAATACTCTGAAATCCCGAAGCTCATGGATTTGATATCCTGGTCGTAACTCTCTGCACGGGATCCTCATCGTCTCATGGGAAATAACGGTAAACGTGATCGTTCTCGAGCTCGAGGTAACACCCACATCTCACAAACGGTGTTACCAGTCGGATTCACGCCTAATACTCCTCCACGGCTCCTAGCTATGCTACTGGCACACCAAAAGGCCATCTCCTCTCGCAAACCGCCCTCACACCCTTCTCTACCTGACTCTATCGCGTCGGACGCCTCGGCCCTTCCTACATCATTAAATCCTCCTCAATACCTCTCATCATCATTCTCATTCACGACGATTGCCTATACCCTCACCATCCTCGACGCCTTTGAACTCTCCGCCAACAATTTCGCAGAACTCGATGGAATTCTAACAAGCCTTATCAATACCTCAAACTCGCCGACCACCGAAACCCCTATCACAGCACTTTCTGCCAGCCTCAGCGCTGTTTGCCGCACGAACAAAGCACTGCGATCACCAGACTCGTCAGCTTTTCCACTACATCCCTTCATCGTTGGGTCCTACGCTGCCTCAACCTCAACCCAACTCCACCTCTCCACAACCCATTGTCAACAACTTAGCGGAAAAGCCCGCCCCTCAACCTACGTTTTACATGGATCCGTTCGCTCCGTGCTCAATGTCCCGTTCTTCGATTCAAACCAAATTACTTCTGCCTCAAATGTATGAAAGGGACAGACTTTGAGCATTCTCGTTCCCCATCTGCAATATCTCAATCACCATGTCGTAACCGGTCGAATACCGCCGTTTGGGAGCACCAGGACCCTAGATTTTCGTTCCGTTATGAGTACTCTGCTCAGTGGATGATTCGTGGAACCTATACTGACTAGTCCCGTCTTCGCAGCTGGGACCAATGTTGGTGAGCTTCGGTTTACCCGATTCCCGAGTGGACGTGGGTCTTCGAAAAACAGAGGGGTAACTGCTTAGTATATGCTGATCGCCCCACGCAATTAATGAGTGAAGAACAATTTCTCGAGATCTCGAAGGCGGCTTGGGATCGTGGAATCAACACCGTCGATACAGGAGTCGGAACGCATTATTTGCGTTGAAGGTGAGTAGTTGCTCGGAATGTGTAGTATGTACAGGATCACTCATCATCGACCAACGATTCAATACAGCTGCCCCAACACCAAATTATTATCGCCTCGAGATACTATGGGCTCGTTTGGCATCAGGGCTCCCGCTGACCCAAGTTTGTACGACCAGCCTAAGGCAATACATCGACCCACAGAGCTGGAACAAAACGCCGCCGGGTACATTTCTATTTTACAGTATTTTACCTACTTGAGTTGTGCAATATAGCGGAGTCGGTTGATTTATCGTCTTTCATCCTCCATCCTTCGTCGACTCGAGCTCTCTCGAGCAACTTCTGAGACTCAGTCGGGGTCTCACACACGCCCATCTATAGCAAAAAACCAGTCCTTGAAATCGTGCTGTACGTTTCAAGCAACATTTCGAATGGAATAGATACAGTAACATACAAGGTAAACAATGCAAATTCGAGTCTCAACTACACGTTCTTGTCGGCGTCCGGACCTCCCACTGCCGCCCCCTGCACAGGGCCACTTGCACTACCACTTGCAGGATTCGCGGTTGCTACCAGTTGCATTGGATTAATATTTCCCTGTTCTGCGTCCTCAACAAGTGCGTCTCGTTCATCAACTTCTCTGGGCCTAGGCTGCGGGGATGGCTTCAAACCGGAGCGGCCCTCCATCTGCTCGTCGGGGTCTACCTCTCCAGTATCTGTAACGTCTCTCGAGCTACCACTGGAGTCCTCTGCCTGTGCTTCGGCCTCGGCTTCCTGTTGCGGTGGACGTTCACGAGGACTAGGGGGACGGATACCTTCGTAAAGTATGTTTTTGAAGTGATCTGGTGGCAGCTCTGGACGAGCCGCTCTAACCCGCTCTATAGCATCTCGCCAACCGGTTCGATCACGAGAAAAAAGGTAGTCGTAAGTTTCCCGTTCCTCCGCCAAGCGATTATTCACGAAGGTTATCAGCTCCAGCCCTGTTGAAGACATCACAAGCGGCGAGATCTTTGATTCGCCAGGGCAGTGGGACGATTCGGCATCAGATTGGGGGCACCAGAAAAAGTGTACTAAGCTCCTGATCGCTCATGAGCGATTATGGCGCTTATGAGCGGTCAGGAGCAAGTGGGCTGCATATGAGCGCTCATAAGCAGCCGGGCTATGCATGAGCGCTCATGAGCAGCCGCGAGACTCGGGCCGGTCCCTGAGCGCTCACAAGCGGTCCACAACAAAATACTCTGAGCTTGACACAATCACATCGGAGTTGTGCGATTCTTGGACCTTGGGTAAGTCTTACACTGACGCCAGTAACGCCCGGCACTCAAATTTCTGCTGGGCGTTAGACGAAATGGACATCGCGTGAGCAATATCAGGCCACGCGGACTGCATAGCCACCTTTATCCGGCTTCTGAAACGCAACCACCACTGGCTTCTGAACGAAATTTTTTTTTCGGCAATCCAACCAAACCTCCTCCACCTTTTTAACGTCTTCGCCCCACCCCAGACTCCAGAGCTCCTACAGACACCCAAGAATTGCGATCACCCGAAGCTCCGTTGTCGCTCACAACTCAACATTTTCCCCGGCACCCGTCATCTCCCTTCACGCGACTCTAACAGTGCTGAGCCTCTTTGACAACGGAGCTTACGGCGACCAGGTTGGGGAAGTTTACACTAGGGGACATCAGCCCGCCAATCACGCGTGGAACCATGTTGATTTGACACAGCAGACTTGGGAGATCAGCGTGCGTAGACTTGACCTCATGCTTTTTGAACACTTGGAGCTGATGGAATCTTGTAGTCCATGATTTGTTTTGGAAGGTTGAAAGTACATGCACGTACTTTGAACTCTCGGAACACGCAACTTGTTGTCAGGTCCACACAACAAAAAAATTATGCCGCTCGCGGCTCAGCTCTCGAGTCTAGAAGACATGGTTCATTAGGGTCTAGAGGGGTTGAGTTGACATGAGGATGTGCTAGTACGTGTCTTTCAGCTCTCCTCTGACTGTTTAGCTGACTTTTTTTTTTTGCCAGGACCACCCAGAAATTGGAGTTGAGCACAGCACAAACCGGATGTTGGGACGTGCACCTCGACAGAACGTGACATCAATGGAGGTCCGTGCATCGACGTCATGATGAGGCTGGCTGGCTGAGATTACTTATTTTGGTTAGAGATGCGGCGCACGGACCACCTTCAACGTCCATATATACCTGGCAGTTTCGCCAATCCCCTCCATCCCCCATCTCCCCCCTCTACTCCCATCTCGTCCCTCTACTCCCATTGCGTCCATCTACTCCCATCTCGTCCCGTCTCATCACTGGCCCACTAGTGTTCTCACTTGCCCTCGGAAGGATACACGGGTATCAAAGGTATGTTTTAGTTTGCGACTTCTCATTCTGAAAGACATCGCTGATCATGATAAACCCACTCATCCAGGGCTGCATGATAAGAAGACCTTACGGCGGCCATCAACTGAGTGTGGTGAGGGTGTCGATGACGAACCTGAGTGTAGACCAGTAACCAATATAATATATGTATTCTTGTATCCTAACTACATCTTGTATACCAGCTATAGTAGAAATTTGTGTCTGAATTAATATTTTTTTTTACTCCTTCCTGACATGCTCATGTGCAAACATGAGAACAGCGTAGTTCATGTGAGCTCAAGAAAACCGTTTTGTTCACGAGCACTGTGAGCCTTGCAGTGCTCACGAGCGCTCGTGAAAAAAAAGGTGTCCCGTATGCGCTTGTGAGTAGCCCCGAGGCTCACAGCGCTCATGACCGCTCACGAGCGATTTTGGCGCTCATGAGCGGTCAGAAACAGCTGACATTTGTTCTGGTGGGTACTTGTTGATATGCTTCGATAGAATTTTAACGAGTTTCCGCTTGTGCCAGACCTCTGCACCACCCCAATCTCTACTGAGTGAACCCAGATATCCAAAGTCAATCTCGGGATCTGTGGGAGATAGACTATTCAATGTCTTTCTGAGCTTTGAAAGTGGGAGAGAGAAATGGCCGGGGATAACTCTGAAGTAGTCTTCGGGAAGTTTGTGCACGCGTCGTACGATATCCAACGCCTCCATCCAATTGTATTCATCGCGAAGAGATATATGATTGTGGATGGCCCTGTCAAGGATAGTGCTATGCATATTAGATAGAAACGCACGGCCAGCAGCTGATTTGACAAGCGGGGAAGTGGTGGTTACTGTGGGTATATGGAGAGCAGAGTCCAGTGAAGACGCGATAATATGCTGAGGCAAATCCTTCATCAAAGTCACCCAATAGCATTTCGGGTCAGCTGAGCTCTGTACTATCTCTGCGTATAGACCCCAGAAGTAATCATGATTATCTGGATCTGTTATGACAGGGATAGGGAAGGGAGGTGTAGAATCTCGACCACTTTCATTCTCGCCATTCATTGACACATGGGTCCAATGGAGAAGGCACTTCAGATGTCCCGTTTGCCTTTCGTCGGCAAGAAAATCCCTCTTTTCACCCGTCAGATGATATTCAATACCTCTCCGAGAAAGATTGGGATTAAGTGCTGCCTCAATGTCACTAACAGTCCACTTCCTCCCCGGGAGAAAGAACCATTGATCAAGGACGGCGGGCATAACAAGATGCAGGGGAAAAGTCGACAGGATATTTCGGAGATGAGGGATCATGTGTGGGCTGTCTCGCAGCTCTGCAACGAGCCAGCGGAATGCCTCGAGTTCATAAAAAGGAGGGGCAAGGTCAATGCTTGAACGTTGGAGGAGTTCAAGATCGACAGATGACCAGTCTGAGAGACTATTTATTATTTCTCTGAAGGTCGACATTGAGTTGTCAAAATTTTCATAGGCAGAATCGGTAATCCAATCTATATCATCAAGAAACGATGCCACACGGCGCAGGGGACCGAGGATGAGAGAGATAAATCTCAAGACTTGGAACGCAGCCCATGCCTGGGGTGATTTGTAAGGACATATGTATTCCATGGGAGGTAGTTTTGTAATGAAATCAGCAGGCGAAAGTCGATGAATATAATATTCAGTACGAGTTCGCATCTGCCTGAGCTCCCATGTAACTTGTCGTGCCTGTCGAATGACATCAACAGTGGGGATGATCGTGGTTCCAAAGTAGAAGAGGGCAGCAAATGCAACAACAGCCGTCGAAATCTTGAATATGACTGGCTGTCGCGTCCGCAACAGCTCCAGCAGCCCAGCAAGGAAGAGGAAGAGTGCGAATTCGAGTAGCATTGGGAGGGAAGCGAGAATCGTTTGGACATGCCACTTTTCCAAGCTCTGATTTCGAAGCCAACGGAGCGCAAGTGCTTCAGAAGGTGTGCGTGTGTGGGTATGCCGGCGATGCTCTCGGAGCCACTGTTTACAGAGAAGAGCAAACAGGGCGTCGACGAGAGCGAGGATGAGGCTCAGGAACCACAGCACGTTGATTCGAACCACGGAAGACGATACTTCGAACTTGTCAGGCTCAGGTATTGAGCTGCCGTTCAACTGCTGAGATATCTGCTTCAGCAGTGTGACGGTGGTGTCCTCCGGTGCTTCTTGGAGCCATTGATACGATTCGATAGTGAAGGCGGTGACGACTGCAGAGAAAAGACCGGCCTAATATCCAAGATAAGGCATCAGTCTTCCAAAGATTCCAGGGATTCCGGGAAACCAGGCACGTACAAAGACCAATAATGTGTCAATATCCTCCTTCCATCCTCCAACGAGTCCTTCATCCAGCGAGGTAACCTCTGTCATGACAACGTCCCAAGATTTCTCAAGTGTAGGTTGTTTAGGATCCTAGATGTGGATGAGTATTCGAACAAAGCCATTGGTAGGATGCTCACCGATTCCCCGTTAGCTGCTCCTTTATTTCCTGTGGGTTTGTCGGTCTTCATACTGTCGGGCGGGTTTTGCCCTTCCGTCCCCGTATCCTGAGGGGTGAATGAGCGAACTGTACGACCGATCGGACATTGGCAAAGCCTTACCGTCCCGAATTCATCCTTGCCCTCATCCTTGTCCGTAGCCTGAGGCAAGACTTCCTCGGCACTTGTAGAAGCCTGAGTGAAAACCCGATGCATGAGGCCCCATCCACGCTGATGCAAATAAAGTCCATCTTGGCAACTCACCGACTCGGATGGCGCCGTGTTTGTGTCTTGCACCTCCGTATCATCTAATGGTTTCGTTCCAAGTCCGACCTGAACCAAAGTTAGGCAATCATTTAACGTCAATAAGTAACACGAATGTGTCACTCACCTGTACAGATTTCTCCTCCCACTGAGGCTCATTTGTCGATTCGCCTGCAATCTCCTTTGATGCGGGACCCGTAGACTGCGTAACAGAATATTGAACTACTCAGTGTATGATACGTCGATGCAAGAATTGGTAGCCCACCAGAGCGAGATTTTCCAGCGATGACTGAAATTCGTCGGATGTTGGAGGCTGCGAGTGCTGTAAAACAGCACAGAGGACGTAAGGTTAATTGAGACAGAGCTCCAGAAAGTACTTTCAACGTTAAAAACCCACCTGAGTTTGCGAGGGAGTCGATTTTCTTGAGCTACGAGTCCTTTTCCTGGCAGGCAGGGTGTCTGAGGACATGGTACGAGAGAGCTCCTGGTCGCAACGTGCATCCGGCGTGCCTAGCTCAACTAAGAAAGAACCAAACTTGAAACAATCTAGCTGCCAGCAAGTGACCGGCCCGCCCATAAATATACCCGTGGTAGCATTCTGAGCGTCGACTCCGGCCCCTGACCTTCACAGTGACTTGCGATTTAGCCCAGGACTCTAGGGCTCTCACATACGTACTCCTGGCTAGAAACCGAGCTCGTGAAGTACGTTCCAAGCAAAATTACAAATAAAATAGATACAGCAACTGTGAGTATACAGTGAACAATGTGCACGCTCGTAAAAAGCCCAAGTCGGACAGCAAATTTCAAGTCTCGACTACACATTTTTGTCGGCGTCCGGACCTCCTACCATTGTCCCCCGTACAGGGCTACTTGCACTACCACCCGCAGGAATCCTGGTTGCTACCGGTTGTTTTGGAATACTCCCCTGCTCTGCGTTCTCAACAAGTGGGCCTTGTTCATCGGTCTCCCCTGGCTTAGGCTGCAGGGATGGTTTTGAATCGGAGCGGCCCCCCATTTGCCCGTCACGGTCTACTCCTCCAGCATCTGTAACGTTTCTCGGGGTACCACTAGAGTCCTCTGCCCGTGCTTCGACTCCGGCTTCCTGTTGCAGTAAACGTTCACCAGAAGCACCGGCAGGGAGATCCGGATCGATACCTCTCTGGACTATACGCTTAAAGTGATCCGACGGTAGCTCCGAATGAGCCGCCTTAACCCGCTCTACAGCATCCCTCCAACGCCTTCGACCATCAACCTCAAGCCCGTGCCAATTCGTCCATTCCCTGGGCTCCGCCAAGCTATTATTCACAAACGTGATCAGCTCCAGCCCTGCTGGAGACATCACGAGCGGCGAGATTCTTGATTCGTCGGACGGATTGGATTGGGATTGGGGGTAGTCGTTGATATGCCCTGATAGAGTTTTAACAAGCTCGTTCTGGAGCATGTCCGATGCAGTGTCCCAACCTCGAATGAATGAACCTAGGTAACCAAAGTCGGTCTCGGGATCTATGGCTGTGGGAGATAGACTCAGGCTTTCCAACGTTTTCCTGAACTTTGAAACCGAGAGAGAGAACTGCCCGGGGATAACACTGAAATGACCTTCGGGAAGTCCGTGCACGCGTCGTACGATATCCATTGCCTCGGTCCAATTCGTGCTCCCCTCCACTGCGAGAATGTTGTTGATGATTGGGTCGGCACTTGAGCTTAGGCTTCTAAGAATGGCGCTGTGTATCTTGTACAGAAATTCACAACCAGCGGGTGACTTGACGAACGAGGAAGTGGTGGTTGCTGTGGGTAGGTGGAGAGCGTAGTCTGGTGAAGACGCGATGATGTGCGGAGCTAAATCTGGCACCAATGTCATCCAATAGTGGTCCGAAGCAGCTGGGACCTGTACGATCTCTAGGTATATGTCCCAAAGGCGACCACGTGAATAATTGTCTGGGTTTGCATCAGTGCTTTCGAAAGGGGTGGAGAAGGGAGGTGGAGAGTCTCGACTGCTTTGATTCCCGCCGTTCATTGACACGTTGGTCCAATGGAGAAGGCGCCTGAATTGGTCCGTGTTTCCTTCCTCGCGAAGGTATTGATACTTTGCATGCGTCAGATGATACTCGACACCTTCATCAGAAAAATTAGGTCCGAGGGCTGCCTCGACGTCACCAATGGCCCAGTTTCTTCCAGGGAGGAAGAACCATTGGTCAAAGACAGCGGGCATGACGAGGTGTAGGGGAATCGTCGACAGGACATTCCGAAGATGGGGAACCATGTGTGGGCTGTCTCGGAGTTCTGAAACGAGCGAACGAAACGCATCGAGTTCATAAAAAGGAGGAGCGAGGTGAACGTTTGAGCGTTGGAGAAGTTTAAGATCGACGGACGACCAATCTAGTAGATTGCTTGTTTCGCCAAAGGCCAACGCTGAGTTTTCGAGATTGAGATAAACAGAACTGGTAATCCAGTTTCTATCCACGAGAAACGACGCCACACGCACCAGGGGCCTGAGGATGTGAGAGATAAGCCTCAAGATTTTGAGCGTAACCCGTGCCTGGGGCGATTTGTAAGGACAGACGTATTCCATGGGAGGTAGTGTCATGATGTATTCAGCAGGTCTCCCAGCTTTATAGTACAATCGTTCATCCCTAAACTCCCGTTTGATTTGTAGTGCCTGTCGAATGATATCGACAGTGGGGATGATTGTAGTTCCGAGGTAGAAGAGGGCGGCGAATGCAACAACAGCCATCGCGAGTGCGAACGGAAGTGGGTGTCGCGTTCGCAAGAGCTCCAGTAGCCCGGCGAGGAAGAGAAAGAGGGCGATTTCGAGTAGGATTGGAAGGGAGGCGAGGATTGCGGGAACATTCCACTTTTCTAGGCCCTGGTTTCGGAGCCATCGAAGCGCGAGTGCTTCGGATGGTGTGCGTGTGCGGGTATGTCGGCGATGCTCCCGAAGCCATTGTTTGCACAGAAGAGCAAACAGGGCATCGACGAGAGAGATGATGAGGCTCAGGAACCACAGCACGTTGACTGCGACAACGGACGACGACGCGACGAACTCGTCGGGCGCGGGCACTGAGGTGTTGTTCAACTGCTGGGAGATCTGCCTCAACAGTGCGACGGTGGTGTCTTCCGGTTCTTCCTGAAGCCATTTGTACGATTCAACGGTGAACGCGGTGACGACCGCAGAAAATAGACCAGCCTGATGTGCAAGAGAAGGGTTCAGTTTCCCGAAGATTTCAGAAACACGGTGAGGTACGTACGAAAACCAGCAAGGTGTCAATATCATCCTTCCATCCTCCAACAAGTCCATCATCCAGCGAATTAACCTCCGTCATGATGACCTCCCAAGATTTTTCAAGTGTGGGTTTTATGGGATCCTAGATGCGAATGAGCATTTGAATGAAGCCATTGGTAGGACACTCACTGATAACCCCCCAGCTACATTTTCATTTCCGGTGCGGTTATTGGTCTTTGTATCCTGAGAAATAGATGGGCGGTATGTCCAATCGAACATTGGCAAATCCTTACCATGTTCGATTTATCCTCGCCCTTGTCCTTGGCCGCGGCGTGAGGCAAGACTTTCTTGTCACTATCGGGGTTCTGAGTGGAAAAGCGAATGCATGAGACCTGATTCGCGTTGATGCAGATGATTGGTATTGCGGAAGCTCACCAATGGCGCCCCGTTTGTGTCTTGCACATCCATATCAAGCAACGACCTCGTTCCAAGTCCGACCAAAGGTAGTAGGGAGGTTAGTTGACATCGACCATTAACACGAGTGTATCGCTCACCTGTTCAGGTTTCTCCTCCCGCTGAGAGTACGAGGGAGCTCCTGGTCGCGACTAGTCTTCATTCTAGTATTTTTGAACCGTGCCTCGGATTCAAGTCAGGATCCGAGTTGATACATAGAAAAAAACCACGTCGCGTGCAGGAGATGAGGGGAGATGTTGGCCCCTACATACCTTCCCACGACCCTGGCGGGGCGCTTGCACAACGCCCACAAAGCTTGCCAGAGACCTTACTCTCTTCCGAACGGACACCTTGTCTCTGAACTCATTGCTAACCCATCTTCTACGCATTCCTTTCTAATTCGTCCATTATTTTCACACATCTTAATATGGATTCACTGCTAACAGCGTTGGCGATGGAGAATCATCGGTCGTCATCTTCGTCGTCCAGCTCAACCTCCACATCCTCAGGGCACGAATCGCCAACGACCGCAACATCTTCAAACACCGCCGAGTCTCCTTCTTCCTCTCCAAGCCCAAGCTCATCTTCAAGACTATTTACGTTCAAATACGATTTGGGGCCCTCTGACGATGATACCCGCACGATCCCTTCTCCAGTCTCCAGGCTCTTTCCTACTCTAGTCCAAACACCTTCCAGTTCCCCTTCTCGCACGCCCCGAGTAACTCAATTCGAAGTCAAATCAAACAAACTACAGTCTCGTTCGCCAACGACCTACTTGGCCCATAGAAAACGGACATCTATCCGCGCATCTACCACTCGACACGCTCCAATAACTCGCCCTCACGCGCCTCTGACCCGTTGCTCGGAGCTCTGGCTCAGCGATGGGAACATCGTACTGATTACCGAGCAGAGATGCAGAATATCTTTCGGAACAACCATGCAGGCGGACCTCTCCCATCGACCAAGCCAAACCCAATTTCAACACCTTCTCGCACTCTGTCCAAACATCTCCTCTAGACGTTGACGCATTGATCTGGGTCATTGACGAGACCAGTGGGAATCTCATGAATGTGGTCTAAGGGGGTTTTATTGTACGCCGAGGCAGGTACGTGTCTTTCTTTTCCCCCGTTAGTTGAGTGAGACCAATCCATCGTTCTGAAGCCTTGTTCTGAGCCCCCCAAAGGCGACACTACATCACTCTGGACCACGTACGAGAAACACTGTCTCGACCAAGACGCCATCTTCATGACCATTGAATCGAAGTCGTCGACGGAAACGCAGAAGCCGTCTGCGATTCCTTTCATTACCACTCTCTCACATCCGTGATCAAACCATACCCGCTCGTCGTTCGATTTTTCTCCTCACCACCACGTCGCCATGCCCGATACATCCATCGCATTGGGCTCAGCCGTTCCTCCATCCAACTTTCGTTTCACTGCCCACATGGAATGATAATGCTGGGTACGAAGGGGGCCCACTACTCGTAGATCAGCGGCTCGTTGTCGACTCCCAGGCATACCAACAGTTGCAGCTGCATCCCAAAGATCAAAACTGGTCAGCAGTTCGGATCAAAATCAACACCCACCACGATATCAACCAGTATCTGCCTTCGAAACCACGAGGTGATACTACTGAGGAGGATGCGAAAGAAGAGCGACGGCATTCGTGACGCCAGGACAAGGACGAAGATATTCGACCTTTGCTGCAGGAACATGCTGTTGGTACGGGTAACGCACCGTTAGTGACCCAGGCGTCTGCGGAGGATTTCCCTCCTCAAAAACAGGGAAGAAAGGTCATAGTAATGGTGTCGTCATGGACTTCCGGGCGAAGTGCATAGCGAGTCAAGAGAGGTTGATCGCTGCCCATAGCCAGCGGTGGTTCTGAGAGGAGCCGGAGCAAACTCGATTCCAAGCTTGAAACGGAAGAGTACAGAACGAATTGTATGCTCCCCCATTCCTCTTCCGCCACCGATACTGACGACGTTCTCAGACACTTTCATTGGAAAGATGCTGGGTCCTTCCCATTTCGCCTCTCAACGAAGCAAAACGTGCCAACCTCGCGAAGGAGATACCTCGCCCGATTTTTTGCGACCAACGTATGATATTCAACGGCTGGGACAAACGAGAAGCTAGGGCGACGAACGAGGGTGTCTATCTCCCAGAAGGGTGTTCCGCCTATTCTGGCGATGAAGCTGGGGTCGATGGATCCGTTGCAGAGCGCGCTCTACAACCTCTTCCAAGTCTTCTGATGCGAAGAATCGTCTTACGGGTATCTTCGGGGTATGGCAGGCTGCGTTCGACGGGAGGTGGTGCTGTTGCTGCCAGCCACAGGTGATACTCGACGTGTTGGACTATGCGAAGACGGACGGGGACGTTGGCTCCGGCGTGTCAAAACAGGATGAACAGTTCTATAGTGAGGTTTGAATTTGAGGCCTTGAGTCGAGGAAAGAGCGGGAGTTCCTGCGTACTTTGCGACGGTCTTGTATGAAGGCTTTCCATAGAACTATTGCAGCGAAGTGTATTACGAGACTTGCACGTTCGTTGTATTTTCTATGTCATTCTTGGAATTACTTGGCATCTGTTGCGCGGAAGTCCTTCCCAGAGGTGAAACCTCAAATTGTATCCCTAAGCCTTCGCTCGAAAGAAGTCCACCGAGGCTTTTGTCCGATGTTCAGCCATGTCAGACTTTCCCTCCGACTTCAACCTCAATCGACTCGACCGACGAATAAGTTGAACTGATAGTTATTGGTGCAGGTATTAACGTGGTTCTGGGAATCGAGCTCGAGAACGGGTGCTTAAACATTTACATATATCAATCCCAGCACTGAACTTCTGCAACTCAGACATGACCCAAAACGGGCTCAAAGACGTATCTGCCAGACATGAAATTTGTCAGTACGTGTCTCTCATTGAGCAAACTCATACAGGCAACTCACAGTGCTCCCGAATACTTGAGTTATTCATCGCTTAGTACCGACGAGCCCGGATGGTACATTTTCCATCTGGGGTCAAGTGCAGGAGGTCGCCATAATCGGACTGTCGATCTTCCAGGAGATCCAAGCAAGACCGATCCGGGCCATCAGTACCCTACGCTTCTTCACCAACTCTTCGTCTTGGGATATGATCGCCTTGACAGCCTTGCTCTCGGTCATCATCGATCCGCTTGTTCGTATGTTTCCGCCGGAGTCGAGAGGGGCGCGCAAGAGCAGCACCCAAAGAGCGCCAGCTCAAGACAGGAACGTATCTGGACCTGAAAAGATAGTCAGCATGCTTCTCTCGCCGAGCAAAACTCACGGAGGTTGACTTACGGTGCTTGACTTCTCGTTCGCCTCTGGGTGCCCGATGGTGGAGATCCAAGAAAAAGTGGTCTACGCCGTCGGTGCCCAACGTCTCTTCGACACGGAATATAAATGCTTTATCGATTGTTTAGCCGCCTGATCGAGCATCGGGGAGGCGTGCAAGAGCACCAGTAACGGGTCATACCAAACCAATGTGCAGGCGTTCCCCGTTCCTGAAAATCGGTGGACGTCAATCCATGGAAATGAATGGCCGATTATACATGCGTACCTCCTCACGATGTGACAACGAAAGTAGTTTTGCGTGCTCACAAATCTGACCCCGCCCGTTCTGTGCGGCGACTCCGCTCGAGTAGGCAAATTGCCACTCTCTCATTATGCTAGCGCCGATGTAACGAACCCTGCCACTTTGAACGAGACTGTACGATGCCTTGATCGTCTCTTCAGCGGGTATATGGCAGTCGTGACGGTACATCAGAAGGAGATCAATGTAGGATGTTTCCAGACGCTCGAGCGAGCTGGCTACCGCAATGAAGATGACAGCATGAGAAGGGCCCCTCTGGTTGTTGGAGCGCTTGTGGTTTGTGCAAACGCTGGTCAGCGTACGCCCTGACACCAGGCTCATCAGCGACGAGATTATAGCATTCCGTGGCGATGATTGACCGGATTCGGAGGTTGTTGCATCACATTGCTGGTCGAAGATGAATGACGAATCCTCTCATGTTGGGGTAACGTCCAATGCCTATGGCTCTGAGCGAAGTCGTGTGTATGCAACTGTCGATTCTGAGAGAAACTTTGTGTTATGGGTGCGAGGTTGGGTCAGAGGGCGACGTCTACTCACAGACTCTAGGTTCAACCACAGTGAAGTCGAGTCATTTCTGCGAAAGGTAGAGGGTGTCGAAGACATCCATTGTAGATTTTGTAACGTTGAGCCTGAAAGGTTGCGGATCAGGCGATATAAACGGGTCCCGAATTTTCAACGAACCTCAGGATCAGGAGGGATCACCCCCCGCGACTACCGCATGTAAGCTGGACCATTAATCCTGGGGGGGCTGGTTCCTAAAATCGGCATATTGGGTCGATTTGAGGACCAGGCGGTTCTTCAACTTCAAGAAGGCACCTCGCACAGATAAGCACATCTTTGACGCTGCTTGCAAAGACAGTGTCCGGTGGATCGACGTGGGTCTTCAATCGAATGTTTCGAGGTAGACAGTTGGGGCGGCCGGGATCTGTTTGGTGTGTCAATCAGAATAAGGACACAAGAAACATTCTGCAAGCCAGACACACCTTGATCCCTTCTCCTTTCAGCTCGTTCTTCTTGGCTCTCCAAAGTGATGGGTCGGTCAAGATGGTGATAACAGATCTGGTACATGGTTTGAACATGATAGACGCGAACAGACACGACATGCTCACACTCACCCAGCATCTGATGCAGCATCGGTCAGCGAGTTGACAGACCTTATTGGAGGACCGGATGAACCCAGCGACACCGCAGAGAATTCTAATACGAATGTCAGTTACGAAAAGTTCGCCGCCGTTACAATAGCTACGCACTTCGCAAGAAATCAGGCCACCGAGATACGTTGGGAACCTTCCAATCGTACTGGATCATCGGCCTGGGCCAGTTCATGGTCGAGGAGTTGATTTCGTTCCATTTTCATTTTGTTTGGTCTCATTCGAGACTCAGAGCGTTGCGTCTGCAAGCCTAGAAGACCAAAATAGGTCGTGATAGTTATTCCCGGCTCTGGTATCTTGAAAACCTTTGAGTGAAGTCCGAAGCCAAAATAACGCGATACGCACAATATTATACACCACGGACTTTGTCGCAAATCATCCCTGACCGTCGGGTGTCCACTGAAGGCGTTTATACACGAGTAAGATGGTGGTGAAAGGTTTGCAGTCAACGGAGAGGTCGTTATATTGATGGTTGGCAGTGTATACGAGTCAGTGTGAGGTGAACATGGTGGTTGCGGTCGAGACTCGAGACGCTGGCAACCTCACAGTCGGAAGTAACGTGACCCAAATTTGCAAGCAGTTCTTCCAGGAGTCGACGGGCTCGATTTTCCATGTCATTGTCTGTCAAGACCTCATTGGAGTCTCGAGCTTGCAGTCCAGACATGATTGTGATATCAACCATCAATCACTTCGGAAGATGGCCAAGTACATTCCCACTCGCAGGCTCCTCTCACCTCACACCTTTCCCCTCGCTACATCCTCGCGCACGACGCTTCACGGAAGACTGGTAAATGAATATGGCCGCCAGACATATCGGACTTTTTTACAGGAAACATGTCTATCCGCCGCATCCACCACACTCTAACAGTACCTCCGCACGCCAAAAGCCTCACTGCATCCCTCACCAAACTATTCCGAATCTCCAGTACTTTGAAATCCCAAAGCTCATAAATTTGATCTCCTGGTCGTAACTCTCTGCATAGGATCCTCCTCGTCTGATGGGAAATAACGGTCCACGTTATCGTTCTTGAGGTAACACCCACATCTCACAAACGGTGTTACCAGTTGGACTCAAGCCTTGATACTCTATGCCTAGCCATACTACCGGCCAACCGTTCTCCTCTCGCAAACCGCCCTCATGCTTCTCTACCTGACTCTGTCATCGCCTTGGACGCCTCGACCCTTCCTACGTCATCAAATTCTCTTCAATACCTCTTTCATCATCATTCTCGTTCATGACAATTGCCTATACCCTGCCCACCCTCGACGCCTTCGAACTCTCCGCCAACAACCTCGCAGAACTCTATGAAATTCAAACGAGCCTCCTCAATACTTCAAACCCACCGACCACCAAGCCCCAATCACATCACTCTCTTGACAACCTCAGTGCTGTTTGCCTCATGAACGAAGCGCCGCGACCACCAGGCTCGTCAACTCTTCCATTACATCCCTTTATTGCTGGGTCCTACGTTGCCTCAACCTCAACCCAACTCCACTCGCCACAACCTATTGCCAACGATTCGGCGAACCAGCCCACTCCCTCGGTTACGTTTTACACGGATCCACTCGCTCTATGCTCAATGTCCCGTTCTCCTATTGAATTCTGCCTCATGATGAAAGGGTTGGACCTTGAGCATTATCGTCTCCCATCAACAATGTTCCAATCGCCATGTCGAAACCGGTCAAATACCGCCGTTTGCCAGGAGCAACATGACCTCAGATTTCCGTTCCGTTGTGAGTACTCTGTTCAGTGGATGATTCGTGGAACCTATACTGATTGGTCCCGTTTTCGCAGCCGGGACCGATGTCGATGAGCTTTAGTTCACCCGACTCCCGAGTGGAACGTGTGTGTTTGGAAAACAAAGGGGTAATTGGACATATGCTGATTATTACACGCAATCAATGGGTGAAGAACAATTCCTCGAAATCTTGAAGGCGGCTTGGGATCGCGGAATCAACATCATCGATACAGGAGTCGGGCGCATTATTGCGTTGAAGGTGAGTAGTCGCTCGGAATGTGTAGTATGTACAGGATCACTCATCGTTGACCAATGATTCAGTACAGCTGCCCCGACACCAAATTATAATTGCCTCGAGATACTACGGGCTCGTTTGGCATCAGGGCTCATGCTGACCCAAGTTTGCACGACCAGCCTAAGGCAGTACATGTACATCGACCAGAGAGCTGGATCAAAATGCCGGCGGGTACATTTCTATTTTACAGTATTTTACCTACTTGAGCTGTGCAATATAGCGGAGTCGGTCGATTTATCGTCTTTTATCTTTCATCCTTCGTCGACTCGAGCTCTCTCGACCAGTCTTTGAGATTCGGTCTGGGCCTCTCACATACCTATTCTTAGCAAAACGCCGGTCCTCAAAACTGTGCGGTACGTTCCAAGTAATGCTTCGAATGTAATAAATACAGTAACATGCACGGTCAATAATGTGAATTCAAGTCTCCACTATACATTCTTGTCGGCGTCGGGACCTCCCACCGCTGTCCCCTGAACAGGACCACTTGCACTACCACTCGCAAAATTCTCGGTTGCTACCGGTTGCTTTGGAGTCTTTCCCTGTTCTGGGTCCTCAACAACTTCCTCAGGCTTCGGCTGCGGGGATAGTTTAGTATCGGATCGGCCCCCCATCTGCTCGTCACGGTCTACCTCTCCGTTATCTGTAATGTCTCTCGAGCTACCGCCGGAGTCCTCTGCCTGTGCTTCCGGTTGCGGTGGACTTTCACGAAGAGCGGGGGGGAGGATACCTTCGTGGAATATGTGCTTGAATTGATCTGGTGACAGCTCTGGACGAGCCGCTTTGACCCGCTCTATGGCATCTCGCCAGCCCATTCGATTATGATAGGAAAGCCATCGGTAAGTTTCCCGTTCCTCCGCCAAGCGATTATTCACGAAGGTTAACAGCTCTAGCCCTACTGAAGACATCACAAGCGGCGAGATCTTTGATTCGCCAGGGCAGTGGGACGATTCGGCATCAGATTGGGGATACTCGTTGATATGCTCCGATAGAATTTCAACGAGCTTCTTCTTGTACCACTTCCCTGCACCACCCCAATCTCTACTGAGTGAACCCAGATATCCAAAGTCAATCTCGGGGTCTTTGGGAGATAGACCATTCAACGTCTTCCTGAGCTTTGGAAGGGGGAGGGAGAAATGGCCGGGGATAACACCGAAGTGGTTTTCGGGAAGTTCGTGCACGTGTCGTATGATATCCATCGCCTCTATCCATTTGTATTGATCCTCTAAATCTATATGATTGTAGCTGGCCCTCCTAAGGATGGTGTTATGCATATCAGATAGAAATTTGCAGCCAGCAGCTGATTTGACAAACGAGGAAGTGGTGGTTGCTGTGGGGAGATGGAGAGCATAATTCGGCGAAGATGCAATAATATACGGAGCCAGATTCTTCATCAAAGCCGCCCAATTGTCGTCCGAGTCAACTGAGCTCTGTATAATTTCTGCGTATATACCCCAAAGGCGAACGTCACGTGGACCATTGTCTGGATTTGCATCAACGGTATCGAAAGAGATGGGGAAGAGTGGAGAGTCTCGAGCACTTTTGCTCCCGCCATTTGTTAACACATTGGTCCAATGCAGAAGGCGGTTAAGTTGTCCCGTTTCCCTTTCGTGGCTGAGGAATTGTCTGTTTGCAGATGTCAAGTGATTGTCAATGCCCTCATAAGAAAGTGTGAGATCGAGTGCTGCCTCGATGTCACTAACAGCCCACTCTCTTGCCGGGAGAAAGAACCATTGGTCAAGGACAGCGGGCATAACAAGATGCAGGGGAATTTTTGACAGGATATTTCGGAGATGGGGGATCATGTGTGGGCTGTCTCGGAGCTCTGCAACAAGCCAGCGGAATGCCTTGAGTTCATAGAAAGGAGGAGCAAGGTCAATGCTTGAACGTTGGAGGAGTTCAAGATCGACAGATGACCAATCTGAGAGACTACTTATTATTTCTCCGAAGGCCAATATCGGGTTTGCAAAATTGCGATAGGCAGAAATGGTAATCCAATCTTTATCTTCAAAAAACGATGCCACACGGCACAGGAGACCAAGGATGTGAGAGATAAATCTCGAGACTTGGAACACAGCCCATGCCTGGGGTGATTTGTAAGGGCATATGTATTCCATGGGAGGTAGTGTCATAATGAAATCAACAGGTGAACGCCAACTATTAGGGTTTTTTCGCTTATTCCTGAGCTTCCATGTAACTTGTCGTGCCTGTCGAATGACATCAACGGTGGGGATGATTGTGGTGCCAAAGTAGAAGAGGGCGGCAAATGCAACAACAGCCGTCGCAATCTTGAACAGGACTGGTTGTCGCGTCCGCAACAGCTCCAGCAGCCCAGCGAGGAAGAGGAAGAGTGCAAGTTTGAGTAGCATTGGAAGTGAAGCGAGGATTGTTGGAACGCGCCACTTTTCCAGGCTCTGATGTCGAAGCCACCGAAGTGCAAGTGCTTCAGATGGTGTGCGCGTGTGGGTATGCCGGCGATGCTCTCGGAGCCACTGTTTGCAGAGAAGAGCAAATAGGGCATCGACAAGAGCAATGATGAGGCTGAGGAACCACAGAATGTTGATCGCAACAACGGATGATGATACAGTGAAATCGTCCGGCTCGGAGACTGGGCTGTTGTTCAACTGCTGGGAGATCTGTTTGAGAAGTACGACAGTTGTGTCTGCCGGCGCTTCCTGAAGCCATTGATACGACTCGATGGTGAAGGCTGTGACGACCGCGGAAAAGAGACCAGCCTGTTATTCAGGAGAAGGGTTCAGTCTTCCTCAATAAATTCCATGATGACATGCACATACGAAGACCAGCAAGGTGTCAATATCCTCTTTCCATCCTGTAGTGAGTCCTTCATCCAGCGCAGTGACCTCCTTCATGACGACCTCCCAAGATTTCTCAACTTCTGCAGGTTTTGGAATATCCTTAACACAGTTGAGCATTCATGACTCAAACTTGGCTATTGGCAGAATACTCACCGAGGCCTCGTTAGCTGTATCTTGGTTTCCTGCGGGGTTATTGTCCTTTGTTCCGTCCAGCGGGGCCTTCTCCGTCACTCCTGGAGCCTAAGAAGTGATTGAGCAAACTCTGATATATGGCGGGACAGATCATTGGCAGAGCCTTACCGTGTTTGCCTTATCTTCGCCTGCGTCCTCTCCCGTGGTGTGAGGCAAGAGCTCCTCTTTGACGCTCGTAGAACCCTATGTAAAAGTAAATATTTGAGACCCGATTCAGATCCACGTCGATGTAGATGAGCGCCCAACTCACCAATAGTGCTTCGTCTGTTTCTTGCGCCTCCGTATTTGTGCCGCCACGCAACAGCTTCGTTCCAAGTTCAGGATCCCCGACCTTAACCAAAGCTGGAGGTTATTTGACATCAACGAGTTATACGGGCATGTTGCTCACTAGTCCAGGAGTTCCTTCCCGCTGAGACTCGCGTTGCGCAGGCTGTACACCGGAATGTTGTAACGTCAGGCCGTTGAGCAACGCAAACACTTAAAGATTCGGTTCAAAGCCCTACCAGAGAGACACTTTCTCGTGGAGACTGAGTCAGAGGTTCGTCGGATGTTGGAGACCGTGAGCGCTGTAAAAACATCATAGAAGATGTAATATTGAGCTATAAGACCGAGCTCCGGAAAGTATAATGTTAAAAACCCACCTGAGTTCGTGAGGAAGTCGATTTCCTCGAGCTACGAGTTCTCTTCCTGACCGGAGGGGTGTCGGAAGACATGGTACGAGAGAGAGCTGCTGGCAATGTGCACCTGTCGTGCACTGAGTGGTGCTACGCAGCCAGTTCCCATAGCACAACTTGAACAAATTCAGAAGATAGAAGATCGATAGATAGATCGATATAGATGAGCCTGGGGAACGTGCAAGCAGCAAACGAGCTACTGTCCCACGACAATAGATGTGGGCGCTTGCCCAACGCACGCCAGAGTCGGACCGCTCTCTGTTCCGAACGACCGACTTGTCAATAAGCTTCTACACGCTCCTTTTTGACTTGACCATTTTTTTTCACGCATTCTACTATATACGGGTCTATTGCCAATAGCAACGGCGATGGAGAGTCACTGACCGTCGTCTTTGTCGTCTGGCTCAAGCTCTGCATCCTCAACTCACGAATCACCAATGACCGCAGCATCTTCGAGCACCGCCGAATTACCTCTCTCCTCTAAACGATCATCTTCAAGATCTGGCGCATTCGAATACCATTTGAGACCCTCCATACCCGCACAATCTCATCTCCAATCTCCAGGTTCTTTCCCACTCCAGTCCGGACACCTTCCAGTTCTCCCTCACGCTCACCTCGAGTAACTCACCTCGAAGCAAGATCGAACAAAGTACAGTCTCTCTCCCCAATAACCACTTGGCCCATAAAAGATTTGCATCTATTCGCACATCCATCACTCGACACGCTACTACAAAAACTCGCTCACATGCACCTCTGACCCGTCTCTCGGAGCTGTGATTCCGCGACGGGAGCATCGTATTGATTGCTGAGCAGAGGTTTGCTTTCAAGGTTCATTGTGGACGACTCAAATGATCATTGGAGGTATTCGCTGGGATGTTCGGGGTCCCTCAGCCTACGGACATGAAGATCGTCGCGGAGGAACTGGAGGGTCGTCAAAATGGTACACGATGGAGCGGATGACGTTTGCTATTTTTTCAAGTCGCTGTGTGACGGATTGCATGATCTCCTCTTTCCCTACTGCTATTGCTACTGACAATCTCCATAGGCACTTTATGGAGACGCCGAGGAAACCAATTCCCTTTCCTTTCAAGCACGCTTCGCCTCTCGACAAGATACGTCGTACCAACTCCACTACAGAAATGTCTCGATCAACCATCTTCCGAGTCGCCTTCAACTTTCGGCGCCTCGATGTACTTTCACCGCTCCAAATCCTCCCTCACCGCTGGTTGGCCTCATCCACCATAGCCTATGAGCACAAGTTCTGGAGATTTGATACCTCCCTCCCTCCACCCGGTCAGCCTTCCCCTCTGGATGCCCTGTTCAGCCCGAGCTCACTTACGAAGTCAGCCGCTGCTCTCGCCTCAGAAATTCCCTCATCACATTAACTTCTCATGCTGCTGCAACGAGGATAACCTTCACAGAACCGTCTTTCGTTTTAAACTGGAAGTTTCTCCGTATCATCAATGCCTGAGCCTCTGTACCTCTCCCGCTCCGGCTGCACGTTAACCTCGACTTGGGTAGGCGGCATCTAGAACGGTGGCTATACAGATTCAGGACAGCAAGTGAATGCGGGGGCCTGGTCAATGGAACGACTGAGCCTGGGCGCACACCCAGCCGAGGTTATTGTATTGTGGTTTGTTGCGACGGGGGGATGTAATCGGAGTGGAGGAGAAGATTGAACACTTCGATGGTTTACACACACAGCAAGTTCAATATTCTGAAGACCTTGAAATGATTTCGCTGACTCCGTTGGCTTTTGACAGGAAAAGAGGACACGAAATGAGAGGATTGAGGCGTAGTAAGCGGCAGGAAGCCTTGCACCGCTGCTCGCTGCGTTGTTCTTGTTGGTTGGTTTTACTGTACATATGCACCAGATTCGGACATACTGCAATATCATTTTGTATTTTCCGAACGACGTCCGAATGTATGATATGTTGGGCTCAAGCTACTTTGAGACGAGGAAGGAACGAGACGCGTCGTCATGTTACAATGAAAAAACAAAATCGGTAAAAGTGGACGGTGGCTCGGCCCATTCATTGGGTGTTTCGGACGTTTTACGGGAGAGGGCAAAATGGGTTTGAGGGATTATTGCAGGTGACTTTAGACGTGTTTGATGCGACTTTGGAGATGTTTGATGTGGTTTTGGGGATATGGAAGTGTTTGAGGTGGGTTTGGAGATGTTGGGAGGTGGGCTTGGAGGTGTTTAGAGCGGGTTGTATCACTCCCCCTTGCTCAGCCAGGCGCAGCCATCCAAGGCCTCCAAATGCGCTTAGGAAGATTGCTTTGACAGTAGAGTAGAGTGATTGATAGTAGGATGACGGTGACGAGGTTTGCAGAGGGTGGCAGTATCGTGTATATATGAGTAGAGGGAGATGAGGGGGTGTGGTCACGTCCGAACATCACCCGGCGTCCGCGTCAGTAAGGACGGCGGAAAACCAACTTGGAGGTCACTGGAAGCGCTCCTGGTGAGGTGATAGCAATAGCACTGGGGGGTTGGTGAATTGACCTTGCTACTTATTTCATTCGTAGCCAGAGGTGAGCTCGTCGACGCCGAATCTCGATAGAAAGACACTGGTGGGTAAATATGAGTGGACGAAGACGAGGGGTGGAGTCATGTCCTGTGGGAGATGATTCGGATTGCGGAGAGACTACACGAGAGGATGAGGGAGTCGAGTATATCGAGTCATCTTGTGGATGATGGCTTGTGTGGACACGATTCGGACCTTCGTTACCGGCATCATCTTGATTTCCATGGGTCTGGTCTCCGAATGCCAGCCTTTTGGACGCCGACTGCACCAGGCAGGCCTTTGAAGCGACGTTGGTTGACCCAGGTCGAAGAGACAGTTACGGTGCACTCACCAATGATGACCACGGCCAACAACGCAAATCCCAATGTTGTCAGAATCAAGAGAAAACTATAAGCATACGAGGCCGATTCCCGAAATAAGAGATCCGAGGAGTAAGAGGGAAGCAGAGAGGACGGCTACGAGGACTGCAAGGCAAGGCAACGAAGTGGAAGATTCGCAGCTATCAGCTTTGCGTAGGCTTCAAACCACCACGCTTCCCAAGAATGAGGCTCTTCATCTCTGCCTGATTCGTGGGTAATGAGGGTAGTGCCGTCGACGAAGTGGTTGATGGTCAGGCAACACCGACAGACAGCCCAGGCCTGGACCGTCACAGCCGAAAAAGGATCAATGAGGTGGGATTTCCCACGTCATGGAAACCGACCTAGTAGGTCCTGCACGCCGATATTGCAGGACTTCTTCCGTCGCATTGTTGCTACTTGGATACAGACTCAGCTGATGCTTCAGTCGCAGATGTCGTGTCTCAAGAAATGTGGTAGATAAGGTAGATACATTGTGCTATATAAAGCGCGTCGTGGTGCCAAACGGAACAGATACATAGGGTTCGTCCAAGAAGTGCAATGAATATGATGAGTGCAAAGGTAACGGGGGAGTACGGTGGAGACGCTACACGACGCGGAGCAAGATATACCTACTTGAATAGCTGGTGATGTACTCTACATCGCACCGCTACCGCTTCCATTCCCTCGACTGGGTTCGGTTGCGCCCCATGCTTGGCCACCGTTGTTATTACCTCCCCCACCTTGGGCGTACCCTTCAGTTGCTCCCCAGTCCTGGTTGCCATTGCCGTTTTGGGGCATCCCCATGCTGAAGTCCAGCATACCTTGCTGCGCGTGTGCGGATGTGCTTGGTGGCAGGCTCGCAGTCGGGGGCTGTTGGCCATAAGCCATCATCCGCATCATTTGCTGCATCATCTGCTGCATCTGCAGCGGGTGCATCTGGGGGTACTGGGGGTACTGGGGGTTGGCGATAGCTCCGTTTTGTTGCACGCTGGGATTGAAGGGAGTATTCGCAGTCATGGGAGCACCGATGGATGAAGGAAGAGCAGCAGTGGAGGGAGGACCAGCCATTCCAGTTGTAGGGTACGTATCCATAGCTTGCACAGAGGCGCCGGTAGAAGTGGCCGAATTGGCTCGGGCATGAGTGGCCTGTGTGGGGGGAGTCAAAGCCTGGGGAGGAGGGAGCTCAGTATGAGCGGGAGCTGTAGCTTGGGTGGGGGCAGCAGCAGCCCGAACTGGAGCAGCAGCCGCTCGAACGGGGGCAGCAGCAGCTCCCGGAACCTGTACCGGTAGGGTGGCAGCAGAAGGACTCAAGGCAGCCCGAGTGGGAGCGGCAGCGGCTACAGGGATCCTGGGGGCTTGCGCCAGAGCTGGAGACGTGACAGCACTGGAACCCTTTGCGGGTGCGCCGGCGACAGGGCGGGGATGGGCAATTTGAACTGCACTGGAGGGAGCAGCAGACTCTTGCACCGGGGCGGTGATGGCGGGAACGGTCGCTTTTTTGGGTGCAGCGGCGGCGGTTGCGCGATGAGTCGCTGTGGGTGCAACAGTGGCGGTTGCGCGACGAGTCGCTGGGGCGACAGCAGAGGTGCCAGTAGATGTACTCATCACTCGTACTGGGGCGGGAGTGGAGGTAGTGATGGGTGGGTGGGCAAAAGGTAAGGGCTTGAAGTCGCCCTCGTTGAAGGAAGGAAGTGTGCTTCCTTGGCGTTCACAAAGACCTATGAGAGGGTTAGTAAATTGGTATGAACTAAGAGCATCATTAATGCTCACGGTCAATCTTGTCAAACGCTGTGAAGCCGGCCTTCTCTAGTTGCGACGGTCCCACCTTGATTCGCTTGTCACTAGGTTCCGGTTCCGGAGCGTTCACTTGCTTCCGCTTGCTGGTCGAGGCTGAGAATCATCGATGAGCAATGACGAGCGAGACACGTATGGATATAAAACTCACGTTTTGGCGTCTCGTCACCCCCCATAATGATGTCTTGATTGCTTGGAGCAGGGATTGTGACCTTGACGGAGCCGGTCTTGGTCTTATTGGGGCTCTTTCCGGCAATCTTCTTGGAGGTGGTTTTTGCGGTGGTGGTGGTCTTTGCAGTGGCCCTGCCCTTAACCTTGCGGCAGACTGTAGCTGAAACATTAGAGTAGTATTTTGAGACGAACATCGAATGACTTACCCTTTTTGGGACTGTTAGCACTCCATTCGCCATCGTCTGAGTGAACACCGTCTCCAAATGCATCGTCCCCGTCCTCATCTTCATCGTCCTCGATCTCGTCGACCTCTTCCTCCATCGCCACTGCAGATTTCCCTTTGTCTGCTCGAGGGATCCGGGCTGGCACGTCGGTGTCGCTGTCGTACATATCGGTAAGAGAATGATCTTCAGATTCAGCCTTGACGGCTGATTCGGCGCCGCCAGGACGTGGAATGCTCCCGGCCTTGTCTACAAAGGCCTCCTTGACCTTCCCAGAGGGATCGGGGGTGCAGGTCAGGACAGGAATATCGTGATTGTACAGTTCTAGGTTCCCTATTAATAACGTGCATTGGATTAGATGGAAGTAAGGCTTACTGAGCGGGGGAGCAGGCTCAAAGCGAACTGGCAGTGTTGCAGTCGGCTTGCAAGCAGCAAGGAGCTTGAGCTGCTCAGTTTGCGGTAGGCCCTTTACACCTTTTCGTCGTGCAGTGCCCTGTAACTCCCAAGGAATAGTGACGTCGAAAGGGTAGTTCACGATCCGAAAACCCTTCTCGACACATTTCTTGGCCATGGAAGTCCATGGAAGTGTCTTCCCGTAGTCGAAATTGGCCTGAGCTGCACGATGAATTGTTAGAAATGGTTTTGGATGTGTAGCATGTTACTTACATGCAAGCTTCTTCAGTTCAGTCTTCAGGAGGCGGGGAACGTCTTGTTTGCTCGGGGCCTTCTCCTTGATGTCGTCGTCGTCGGCGCTCTGAGCCTCGACAAGAATGAGACCACGTTTTTGTGCCATCGCGATCAGCTCTTGGTTGGTGATCTCCTCGACGGTCGTGTTGCTGTTCCATGGTTACCAGATCATCAGAAGGGCTAAGACAGAGAAAGGTGTCAATAAGACACGTACCAGGCATGGGCTCGCAGATGTGCCAACACTTGTTCCGGTTTCTTAAGGAGATGACGTTCGCAGAACTAGCCGGTTCTGCAGTAAGCAATTGGTTACTGAGGTAGGCGGGCAGGTACTCACTCCCTTACAACCTGCTGGTTCATGCGCAAAGAGGAGAGACTGGTCGCTGAGGACCTGTCCCCCGACACCAAAAATAACAAAATGCATTTGATGGAGGTTCTCCATCATGTCCGACTGCACGTAAACTTGGTAAGTTCATGTACCAATGAGATAAAACGCGGATAGACTTACATGTTCAGCGAGATGACGAGACGCTGTGTCAAATGTGCGGCGACGATCCGACTTTCGGACTGCGGAAGCGGAAGACTCGGAGGCTTTGAGATCGCTCCAGTCTGCCAAGAAGTCCTTCGCGGCCTCTTCACCGTGAGCCTGCAAAAATAACTGGTATGTGATGGCGAGGATGGTGATTGACGGTTTCTTTTCGGGGTCAGCTGGCGAAACGTCAGAATCATGATTACAAGGTCAAATGTAGATTGCATACCTGCGAACGGTTTATGGAGATTCCGGATGTCTTCATTGTCGCTATCCAAGAGACGTGCGACCTCTTTCTTCCTGTTCGCTCGCGCGAAACCCAGGTAACCATTCCATTGGTTGTCTACCGCCCCAAGTCCAAACCTCTTGAAGTACTGTTTGATAGCCGTAAAGGGTGGAACCTTGGCTTTCGCAGCAAGCTCACAGAAGTTTCGGTCCTGCTCCTGGAAGCCACTCGAGAGCACGGTGCGTTGCTCGTTTGAAGGCCGGCCGCCTGTAGACGTAGCAGGTGCATTCAACAATTCAAATGCAGTGGCCGCATCAAAGGAGCTTGCGCCTGCGGTCTGAGGGCTCTGAGCTGGTGCAAAAGTCTCGACGGGGGGTGAGGCTTCCTCGGAGATATCGGCCTGGTGGTGAGGTTCGGGCATCTGCGATGGAGTAGCAGTGAGCATCTCTGCTTCTGCATTCTGTGCTTCGCGTCGCGCTGCGGTGGTGACAATTGAAGGGTGTGCACCCTCTTTTGGAATGATCCTCCTCTTTGTCGGAGAGCTGGGTGGAGTAGCAGTTGGTGGGAGGGAACGAGTGCTGCGGCTGTGGCCAGCGACATTCAAGAAGGAGATAGAGGGGGCATCGGGTGGAGGAACAGAGAATGAAACGGAACGAGATGCTGAGATAGGTGGCCCGACATGAGCTTGTTCACGGCTCATTACATTCTCGAAGACGGCTTGGGTGTCGGGATGAGTGAAGAACTCGACAGACTCGGGGTCGTCGTACGCGTCCTCAGAGGACTGCGTACCTGCTAGTAGGTAGTGCTCGTGCCGGATGGTAGACGTGGCCCCAGAGATATCATCGTGAGTGCCCTCAGCGTCTGGGTTGATGAAGGGAGCAGTCTCGGGGCTGTCCTGAACATCCTCGGGATCGAGTTGAATGCCTTCGGAGCTGCCGTAGTGGGTATGCATGGATGACACCTGCGAGGGACTTGAATCCATTTGGGTCTAAAGGCCAAGTGTCCGTTAGTTTTCTTCATTTATAGAGGAGTTGCAATCGACGTACCATAGTGAGAAGCAAAAAAACAGTGAGTATTTGACGTGTCTGACGCGACTGGGGATGCGTCTTCTGTGAGTAACAGACTGTTATGATCATAAGACATATGCCAGTAAAGACACAGATCATCGTAACTCACTGTGTAGGAGAACGTTTGCAAGGGGAAATTTTGAGCACCGGAGGTGCGCGATGGTGGGGGAGAAAAAGATGCAGAAAGGAATTTGCTCGATCGATCGTTGCATTTTAACTGGAAGAGAAACCAGGGACCCGAAGAGTTGAGAAGAGGTGCAACGTTGCAAAGGCGGAAAGAAGCGTGCGTTCACTTCGCAAGCGCCACGGTGTTGTTACTGATTCGCACCTAAAGTCTAAAGTGCAGCTTTGAGATCAGAATACAGAGCGGGAGAGTGCAGAGAGCCCGTTAAGGTGTGTCTGCGAGAGGTTAAGCTCGAAGTGTTGGCTGAGGACAGTTGACATGGTGGGGGTAGGGAGCAAGACGTGCAAGGGTGCATCGCGAGATGTTGAGGTGGCAGTGGCTGTGCTCTGTGTATCCATATTTGCATGGCCAATGCGGCAACCCCTACTCTCAGTAGCAAGCTAGCGTTCTTGAGCAATAATATGAAGCGCTCTCGAGGGAGCTCAGAGCAACATTCATTGGCTTTGAAGTGACCACTAAAAGCCAATCAAGGAAATAGAAGAAAAAATGAGACCATGCAATGTCGGGACTCGAACGCGGGGCGTCATATTCAAGGAGTTGAAACCGTTCAGAGGTGCGCTCCAGACCAACTGAGCCATACTAACGCGTATATTCAAGGCTATACCCAGTCTATACCTACATCAAGCAGTCCACCCCATTGCAATTGTACCAGGTCTACACTAGTCTATGGCCCTTACTACATACATACACGTACTGTAGATTACACGTACTGTAGATGCCCGAGTCTCTTCTCGTCGTAAGCTTCATGTAGACCTAAGATCCCGCCCTCCAGAAACTCACAATAAATGTTATCAATCCAACGGATTACATCGTCTATTTCTCCTCTAATCTCATCCAGTTCTTTCCACTCGGGCGAAGGTCCTTCGTAGTACAGGATATGGCGTTGATAATTTTTGACTGTGTTCGACATATCGTGAAACTGATCCTGAGACTCATCGAGGAATGATGGCGGAAGATAGCCCTCGAAAGGTACGGGTGTGATGAACTTCTGGTATATTTCCTCGACAAAGAATGCTCGATTGTTGTTGACAATGTCAGTAAACTTGGCGTGAAGCTTTCGAACGGTCTTCAGGGTTGCTGCATACTTCTGAGTTCTGGTTGGGAGATGAGTTCACGGTATCAAGGGAAGGATACTGTGTACGCACTTGGATCCCTGAATACTAGATAGTGGCCCCAGGTTGCCACTGTGCATTGCTTTATGACTTGAGGATCTGTAGGGAAACTATTGGCGTCGCGGAAGTCTGATATCCAACCAAGTTCATACGCACGATGAGACTCTATTCGTTCTCTTCATGCGTAGCTCTTGCAACCTGTTTCGGGAGGGCACAGACAAGGTCAAGGAAGGGCAGAGCCAGCCACTTGAGGTGCGCATACCGTGACTCCTCCTCCTCAGCCACTTTGGCTTGACGTCGCTGTTGGAGTAATTCCGGGTGTCTAGAGGTGTCGAGCGAGTGTGAGTCGTTATTAATATATATTTCAATGCTAGACTTACTTGTCTCTGTATCGTTTAGCAGCTAGGTTGTTGGCAGTACGTTGTTGTTCACGAGTGTGGTACAACCGCTTGCGAGCCATGGTGGACGTTGATAAATGAACGCGAGTGGAAGCAATCACACTCACATTGCTTCATCTTGGTTTCGAGATCATCATTTTTTACCCAGCGCAAACAGTGAAGGTTCCTGCAAATCGCTTTGGACTGAATGTTAAGGTGATGTCAAAGGGCACAAATACGAGAGATGGGGATCAAATATGAAGTTCCGAGACCATAATAACTAATATATGTTTTCACGACAGATCTACCGGCACCGGTTATATGACCGGCAACCTTGGTACCGGCAGCTGCACGGCAACCTTGGTACCGGCCGTACCGGCAACTGCACAGTTTCAAGAATAAGGTTCACCACTGTATGAGTCTAAGTAAGCCACCGTACAACCCAGCACCGACGCCAACAAAACACTTTCATCTCAGTTCAAAAAAAACATCAAACCAACCCAAAATGACTGGTAAGCATCTCTGGACTCACTCTATCCTGAAATCACCCTCTGACGGAAGATCCCGACATATTCATATGATAGGTTTCGAGCCATGCGAAGATGACACCAACGCCACTCGGGCCCCCATTGATGAGGCGTATGCCGAGTACACTTATCTCGTCGGCCGCGAGCTCGAGATTTTCTATTTCCGCCAGAAAGATTCCCGACCATCGCTTGAAGATTTGGGCGAGCGTGTTTACGCCGGATGGATCAACCTGTGGCCCCACCCTATGTTTCTGGAGAAGGTCAGATTGGAGGCAAAGAACGATTGGCAAAAAGCCATAACTATTTTGAAGAAGGTGTGTGCGCATATGTTTGTCTCTATCATTCTATAACTGACTCAGGCACTTGTCTAGAACCTTATCAAGGACTCTCTCGCCGCCGTCCCAGAGTATCGGCAGAAAGTCCAAGACGGACTTGACCTTCCGTCCTTCACCTTGCCAGAGTCCGTAAAAGCCGGATATGCGACCTGGGATAAGGCTATGGACAACGTCATCAATGAAGGACAGTGGCGCCGCTGGGCCAGCAAAGAGTACCTCAAGGCGGTCAAGACCTTGAAGCGTGCAGACGAGGCGAAGGCAGCGGTGCATCTCAATGCGTGGATGATACCAATGATGGCACAGTCGATTGAGGAGGCTTCGCGCAAGATGAACGATGTGATGGGACATGCAAACATGACCTATGACAAGGCCTTGGAAGAGTTCATGGCGGGATCTTATTCGTTGTAGTTGACATCTTCTATCATCTTCATTGCTGTGCTGTGTATCTTGATATCGTAGTAGCATTGTAGTACGTAGCTCACTGTTGTAGTACCGTCGTGGTTCTCATGTAGTTGTGTTGTGTTTGTAACGTGTTATCAGAAACATTCGGTGATACATTGAACAAACGGCGTGTAAAGACGAAAACTACAAGTGACGAGATAAGTAATAGGTACCTAGGTTCTAAGGCACCGTGCCCTTAGTCCAGGTTTGTTCAACGCCTTCACCGCTGCCCATTCTGCCCTGATCCATAGCCGCCCGATGAGAGTACAAGATCATTCTTGGTGCGGTGAAGTCGTAGGTCACAGGTGCTGAAATGGGCGTTGGAGAAGCGGACCACATTTTCGCTACTGTAGGAACGAAATGTGAGTACATCAAAGGGAAAAGTCAGGAGGACACGCACTGGCACCCGGGTCATATCGCAAATGCTCACCGGAATCCATCCTCGCAACCACAGACGCGTCCTCGTGTTTCTTGTGGGTAGATTGAGACATGATATAGTGAATACTGGGCAGTAGAGGGTGTCAACTACAAAGGAAAAGACTGGAAGTAGACACGTACCTTGGTCATCGAGGAAGAAAAGAATCGAGTCAAAATCATGATAAGATAATCTTGGTTGGGGTTTTTCTGGATTTCCCCACCGTGATTATCTTAGCGCTGGTCTAGGCGCCCGTACACGCGCTACTGAACTTCAGTGCGAATTCTGTCTTTGCGTCCTCTGACTATGTACATGTCATGTAGTTACGATGACACAGGGAGATTTCTAATGAGGCGGGCAAGGAATTTACGAAATCTAGGCATATCCTTCTCCTGGAGATGCGCGTAGTCAAAACCCCGGAAGACCGCTATCATGACCCATAAGGCCCATAGTCCACAGTCGTATCCATTACTCTGTACAGCAGACAGCTGAAGGGGCCTGGCCGTCCATTCTGAAAGACATTCAAATGACTCGCCAACTGGGTGCCCATGTTCTTTCGCCATCAGGACAAGTTGCGAAACTGTGACCTGAACCTTCTACCCCCCAAATCAAGGTTAACACCTTCGAAGCCTGGGATAGAGGTACGAATACTTACAGGAAGCCACTCGGTGAGGAAATCCTTCGATGCAAAGCTATCAAAGAGCAGAAGCTCTCGTGTGTCGCCCTTCGCAATAGCAAGCGCCCAGTGCTCCATGGTTCGCGAGTGAATTGGAACCAGCCAGGTTGACTTGGACCAGTACTCGCTCGGGAGCGAGACTCGCCAGGCACAGTCAGTCCAGCTGCTTGTCCTTAGTAGCTCAGGTATAACGAACGTGGACAGAACGGCGCAGTTTGAGTTCCTGTCACCAAATGTCTCCCGGAGTAAGAGCGCACTGCCGTTGAGGCAATCCTCATTGAGTCGAGCCCTTGGCTCAGCAAGGATGTTGAGCTCTCGCGCGGTAAACTTGTGTCTCTGTCGGGGCGTGGTTGTTGAGCGAACCATTCTAAAACTCCACCAACCGCCTTCGAGTGTGCCGAATTGCCAGCTCTTGATAGCGGTAGCAACTGTACAGTCAATGCCCAATTTGTCCTGAAGAATACATGAGTATCGAAGTCGGTCTGTATATCGGAATACGTACCGGTAACTGCCATTGTAGCCGCAACTGACCATCTGAATCCTCATCATCTGAATTTTCCGAGTCTGAGGCTTGCAGATCCGCCAACGCAAGGGCCTCCTCGCTCAGATTTGGAAAGTCAGGAACTTCTACCTCAAATCCCTCTTCGTCCGACTCTAACAACTCTCTGGGTTCATCCATCGGCTCAACCGGCTCATTCATTTCGTCAGCCGCTGCCATGTCGTCTCCCATGTATAACCTCCCATCAACATCCTCATCTACATCTGGATCGTGTGGTGACGGTTCTTGAAAGAGAGGAGATGCCCGGAAAGCTAACTCCGGTCGCCTAACCTCTGCTTGCTGAGGTACCTGAAGTTCTTGACGAACAGCAATGACCTGTGCTTCGAAAACCTCCTTACCGATGAATGAAGTACCCCATTCATCAGCTAGAAGGAGGTGATCCTGAAGCCGGAGCTTGATGAGCGTGCGATACTTGCCAACTGAAGAACAGATATCAGCACGACTCGGGCGATATAGAAGGAGACTGTACCTGAATGATCTCTGCTAAGAGCTAACAGCGCATGAAGTTCCTCGCGAAACCACCCACAAAGGTTCTTTGCCTCCTTTACTAGCCGTAGACGCTCTTCCGCACATCGGTCGAGTGTCAGTAATGCTCGGATCCCTTTGCGAACGGTATCGTCTGTAAGCCACCGTGGGGGGGGAGATGAGCTTGACACCCAGACGTCTTCCCACAGATGTGATATGTCCGCATCTCGAAGCACACTGATCTTCGTCGGAAGAGGTTTGGGGACGGGAAGCTGGTAGTCCGGCTTATAACTTGTCTCTAAGTACGCGCAGTACTGATTGTACTTTTTGATGAGGTTTTCGAGTGCCGGTGTGCGTTTTGTGATCGCTTTTCGGGTCTGCTGGTGGGCCTTGGTCCCTACGTGAAAACGTTCAACTAATCATACGCAAGATAGATATGTAAAGCAGTTACCAAGGGCCTCTTGCGCTCCGCCAACAGCCTGGTCAATCTGCGCGTACTCTTGGAAGGCTCCAATTGCTTTAGTTCTAATTGCTATCTTGGTGTCGCGAGCTAGAAGGAGCGTATGAAGATATTCGAGTGGGACCTTGGCAAGACGCGGGTGATTTTGAGGAATGTTGAGAGAGTCGTATAACTGGTCGGCCTTCTTCTTGAGGGCAGTGTGGTTCCGCTCGAGTTCGGTGAGAAGAAAGAGAGCATCGCTGGGAGGGAAGCGCATTTTCTTGATAGCCAGCCTCGTTGCATCAATGGAAGCTTGCAGCTGCTCGATCTCTGCCTGCAGCTTCAGCACTTTCTCTAGCTCCTTTTTCAACCGGGCAGGAGCAACTACCCAGCGGCGTTGTCAGAATGCAAACCCAACAAACCCAGTGAAAGCACTTACGAGAATGCGCGGAGGACTGAACTATTTTTTGTTCCGCCCATAATTCCCGGAGCTCTTCTGCTGGTAGACCCGAAGATCGCAGTTGTCGTACCGCTTCGGCTTCCTTCTTCTGTACAAACTTGATGAGTTTCCGCTGAATCGTGGTACCAAGCGCTCGGCGATGATCCTCTGCGATTGCATCGCATTGACGATCCAATAGCCAGATTCGCCGTTCTCTCTATGGGACATGGTGAGAGTGGATTGACGTGAAAAGACTTCGGTCTTACCGATGACCGTCGCTCAATCCCGATGAGCTTCCGAAGGTTGGACCAAAGTCGCTCATTACCTTCTCCGTCAGTTAAGCCAAGACCCTCCTTGAGACGTGGGTTGTAGTAAAGCTGACAGGCCCACTGATGCCCGTAAGCATGCAGCACGGCCGTTGCAAACTGTAATCGCGAGACGATACTCTCGGAGAGAATATCATACTTCAACACAGAGTCAGTATTTTGAAACCAGGAGAAAGAAATCGAACTCACGATGTTTAGGCTACGGTCCAGGACACACCCGATGTCATACAGAGCAACAACCAAGGCTTGCTCCGGAATTTGGTGGAAGAAGTCTTCCAAGAGAGCCACAGCGTACTTCTGCTGCTCTCCTGGCGTGTCAATCGATGCGGTGAGCAGAGGGATATCATGTCTGCAAACAAGGGCCATCATGCCGTTCTCGTCGAACCGCTTGCTTGAGGCCTGCTCACGGTCACCCTTGGCAGCCTTGTAAGAATCACGATCCGCATCGACAACATCGTCTGGAACAGGTGAGTTGTACGCTTTTGGTGGTCTCTTTCGAACCTCCTCAATGCGTGCTCCTACCCCATCAACATAAGACTTGTCGAGGAAACGATACGAGTCATAAAATTTGACCCCATCACCTCCAGACTTGAGGTGTCGGTGATGAAAATTGCCGTCAAGTGCAACGTGAATGTCTCCACCCCTACACAGCAGACGCGTTCAATTGCCGAATACCATACACAACGAAAAGCAGACGTACCTTTGGAATGATTCGCCGAAGAAATCCCCACCGAAGCACGCAGGGCAAAGCCGCTGAAGGTAGCCGCTGCATCGTCCCGGCATGAGCAGGGTCTCTTCTTCGGTCTCTTCTTCATTAGGTGTCTGTTTGGATTCGTGCGAGGTTGGGTTGGCTTCAGCGTTATCAGATGAGGATGTTGCGGTACGAGCACGAGATGGTATCATAGAACGGACGGGGGAATGTGCAAGAGGAACGGTAATGGAGGAGATCGTATCATTAGGTCTCGGGAGCTGGGTTTTGAGGGTCTCGAGCTGGTTATCCAGTGACCGGTGGATGTCGTTAACAAAGACATCATACCACTCGAGGGAGTGGCCCAGCGCACGTCTTAGCGGATCAGTCGGTGTTTTGCCCTAGGGGTTGATGTCAACAAGATTAGTAGGTAGACATTGGCAGGTTGCTTGGAAACCTACATTGGAGTCAAGCAAGCGAAAGCCGCGATGCTTGTAGGTAGTCTCGAGTGCTGCAGCCAGCGAGGTAACCGCATCGGATGAATGTCGACAAAGCCCTTGATAGAGTTCCAAAAGGCTGAATGCGATTGCCATCCGATGTCTTGAGGGTGATGTCGGGAAGAAACCATGCAGAACCAGGGTTTGAGCAAGAGATTGGCACGAACAAGACTGAAATGTCTTCATGCGATGGTCTAGTGTAATACGTTAGACCAATCTCGTTATCTTGAGAAAAGAAACAACGAACACGCACGGTCTGCATAGTAAACATGAACCTCATTATCCAGGACGATGCAACCTCCGTTGCACTCGTGCACCGGCACACCAATCTCCTCTGGGAACTTCCCAACATTATGATCCTTGTATTGCAAATATGTGTCTGTCAGAGTGGACAGTAACTTCTGCCAGTTCTCGACAGTCCCCGCCGCCTCCTCTGCCGCCGTTTTGACCTTTTTGGGTACTCGTGGCGCGCGTTTCCGAGGAGTTTTCAACTTCTTAGATTGGGGCGTAGTCGGATTCGAAGGGAAGAGCGTTTGAATGTCATTATCGTCGGGAAAAGGAAGTGTTTGGTCATGCAAGGTTTCGAGGCGGCGGTTGCTTGTCGGGGTGGAAGGTGTTGTTACCGGCGTTATATGGGCATGGTCCCCATCTATAATCAATAAGGAGCCAGATGTATCATCTTGAATGGTTTGGGCGCTGGACGAGGCGATCTGAGGCCTGGTAGGAGTGCTGGGTGCGGGCCCGGAAGGTGTGGTATGAGCAGAATCGGCCTGTAGGAAAGCTGCAACTTTCTTGCGTAGCAGTTCCTTCCGCCTGCTCGGAAGGTCCAGGGTGATTACCGGGTCCTTAGGCCTTCGCGGTTTCTTTACTGGGCTGATTGTTGCATGTCCCAAAGAGATTTTCCGGCGATTCGACATGGTACTGATGTCAAACGAACGCGTATGAGATTAGGGTGCAAGGGTTTCTGTTCAATTGGAGTCCTATGAAGCTTTTCGACATTAGATAAAGCTTGAGATGGGTACATGCAAGTTGAATACGCACTTTTCTTGCTGGGGTGCAACGTCTTCGATCAGTAGATGCTTCCCACCTTCACCAGGGCAGTTTTACGCGAGCACTGACGATAACCATGAACTATAATCGGAATTTCACGCGACTTCTGAGGTCCAGAAGAAAGTAGGCAGATACAAGGTCGATATATTGGTGTATCGTACGCGATGGTGGAGGAGAAGGATAGTGTTTGCTACGTTACGGCACTGGTGACTTGACCTCTTTGGTCGGTTTCCGTGACGTGGGAAACCCATCCTAACAACTATGATCCGGCTGTCACATTCCCGGCCTAAGGTGCCGACAGACGTCGTCAGAGAAACATACCACGTGATCGTGAAGTCGTCACTTCTTTCTCCTCATTTTCTTCACTGCCTCCCACAAAAACGTTCCAATCGACACCGTTCATTGCACGATACAGTCACCCGTCACAACCTTCAAACAAGCAGAATATTGGTCGAAACGACATGCAGGCGAACCTCTGGTGGTCATTTGTCCGATAACCGCACCGACAGCGATCCCGGCCAAGCCAAACCCAAACGGTCGTCGGCGGATTGAAATGGACTATTGACGAGACATCAGAAATCTTACGAGTGTGGTTCAAGAGGTTTTTATCATACGCTGGGGGAGGTGCGTGTTTCCCTTTCCCCCGTTCGTTCAGTAAGACCAATCTGTCGTCCTGAAGCCTCGTTCTGAGCCCCCAAAGGCGACACTACACCATTCGGAATTACGTGCGAGAATCATCTCGACCAAGACAACATCCTTGGAACGTAACACGAGAGACTTTGGCCGCTGAATCAAAGTCGTCTGCGATTCCCTTCATTCCCGCGCTCTCTCACCTCCGTACTCAAACAATACACGCTCGTCGTTTGATTCTTCTCCTCACCACCATCACGTCGCCATGCCCAATACATCCATCGCATCGGGCTCAGTCGTTCCTTCATTCAACTTCCGTCTCACTGCCCGCATGGAATGATACTACTGGGTACAAAGAGGGCCCCACCACTCACAAATCAGCGGCTCGTGGTCAACTCCCAGACGTACCAACAGTTCCGCCTACGTCTTAAGGATCAAACGGGCCAACAAAACTAGCACGCGCGTCCGGATTGAAATTAACACCCACCACGATATCAACAAGAAGCCGCAAGGTGATACTACTGAGGAGGAAGTGGAAGAAGAGCTGTACGGAGAGCGACAGCATCTAGAACGACGACACTCGACTATTGTTGCAAGAATGCGCTGTTGGTACCGGTAACGCACCGTCACTGGGCCCAGACGTTGCTATATACGTCTGCGGAGGATTTCCCTCCTCGAAAGCGGGGAGGGAAGGTCATAGCAACGATGTCATCAGCAAGTTTCGGACGAAGTGCAAAGCTTGTCACAAGTTGATCGCTACCCATAACCAGCGGTGGTTCTGGGAGGAGCCGGAGGGAGCTCGATCCCAACGAAAAATGGAACGAACTGTATGCTTCCCCATTTCTCTTCTGCCTCCGATACTGACGACGTTCTCAGACACTTGATGGAAAAAGACGTCGGGTGCCTCTCTTTTCGCTTCTCAACGAAATAGATCGTACCAACCTCGCGAAGGAGATACCTCGCCCGATTTCTTGCGACCAGCTTATGATATTCAATGGCTGAGACAAATGAGAAGCTGGGGCGACGAACAAGGGTGTTTATCTCCCAGAAGGGTGTTCCGCCTATTTTGGAGATGAAGCCGGTGTCGATGGATCCGTTGCAGAGCGTGCTCTACAACCTCTTCCGAGTCTTCTGGTACGAAGAATCGCCTTACGGGTATCACCGGAGTATGGCAGGTTGCGTTAGACGGGAGATGGCGTGTTGCTGCTAGCCACAGGCGATACTCGACGTGTTGGACCTTGCGAAGACGGACAGGGACGTTGGCTCCGGCTTGGAAGAACAGAAAGAACAGCTCGATAGCGAGGTTTAAGGCCTTGGGCCGAGGAAAGAGTCGGAGCTCTTGTGTACTTCGTTACGGTCTTTTATGCAAGCTCTCCGCAGAGACCATTGCAGCGAGGTGTATTACGAGACTTGTACTTATATGATCTGCTATGTCATTCTCACTTGACATTGCTTAGTATCAGGTGTGCGAAAGTGCTTCCCAGGTTTGTCCTCAAACCTTCGCTTGAAAGGAGTGTGCTGGGACTGTTGCGATGTCCAGCCATGAAATACTACCGACGACCGAGGCCTCTGATTGACTGGCATATAAGTTGACCTGATAGCCATTGGTGTAGATAACGAGCTCGGAAACCGAGCTCAAGAAAGGGTAATACAACATCTACATCGTTTATGTCTTCTCAATCCCGAGCTTCTGCAACCCAAAGACGATCCTAAATAGGCTTCAGGACGTATCTGGTAGACGTGAAACCCGTCAGTACGAGACTCTCACTGAGCTAAGTCGTGTAGGTCAACTCACAGCTCTTTCAGGTACTTGAGTTCCTCGTCGTGTATTACTAGCTCAGATGAAATATTCTCCTTCGAGAGCTGGGTGTTGGAAGTCCCCATGATCGGACCGTCGACCTTACCGTGATTGAAGCAAGAACGATCTGGGCCATCGGTACCCTACGCTTCTTCACCGGTTCTTCGACACGGAACATATTCGCTTTGTCGGCCTCGCTCTCAGTCTCCGGGGGCGTACAAGAGCAGCCATTAGCGAGCGGCACTTAAGGATCGATAGCTCAAGACAAGAACATATCTAGGCATGAAAATCGTCGGCGTGTGTCTCTCGCCGAGTAAAATCACGCAGGTTGAACTTACAGCTGTTCTAGAAACTTGTTTCCCCATTCTCCCCCGGGCGCCCGATGCTGGAGATACTCACAATCGGACTCCAAGCGAGAGTAATCTACGCCGTCGGTGCCCCACGTGTCTTCGACACGAAATATAGTCGCTCTATCGGTCGTCTATCCACCTAATCGAGGATCGAAGACGCGTGCAAGAGCACCGGTAGCGGGTCACACCAAGTCGATATGCAGGCGTTCCCCGTTCCCACAAATTGTCGGAGGTCAATTCGTGGAAATAAAAGGCCGATTCTACATACGTACCTCTCCCCGGTGTGCCAACGAGTGCTCTTCTTGCACGCTCACAGACTTCGTTCCACCATTTCCCGTTCAAGTGAGCAAACCGCCACGCTCCCATTGAGCTAGCACCGACGTGACAGACTTCGCCACTTCGAGCGAGATCGTGCAATCTCATCGTCTCTTCAGTGAAAGATACTGCAAAGAGTTCTAATCCGAAATGTCAAACACGAATTCACCGTCGTTACGATCGCTACGTACCTTGCGGGAAATCAGGCCACCGATGTAAATCGGGAGCCTTCAAGTCGTACTGGATAATCATCATGAACCACTTAGGTTCAACCAACCGAGCTGTCGATTCCGTTCCATTTTGGCTTTGCTCGGGTTCGTTCGAGAGCGTCGCGCCTCGAACTTGAAGAACCGAAGGAGGGACACTATGGGTCGTGGTTAAGTCTCGTCTCTGGTGCCTAGACAGCACTCAGCTGTATCTCAGAGCCAGAATAAGGCAATACGCACAATAATCTACAGTACAGACTGTGTCGCAAAGCATCCTTAACCGTCGAGTGTCCATTGAAGCATTTTAATGATGGTGAGTTGAGAATGGCTTGGATGTTTATGCGCAAGTGAAATGCTGGTAATAGCTTTACGGCCAACGAGAGGCCATGACATCAATGAGATTGGCGGTGTGTGCGAGCCTGTCAGTGTGAACAGTACACGACGGGTACTTATCTGAGTGAAACATGATGATGGTGGTTGCGGTTCTGGGTTCGAAAGTAACGTAATCCAAATTTGCAAGCACTTGACTGTGCTGCCAGTGGGCGTCGATAGGCGTCGATGGGCTCGATTTTCCATGTCTGTCAAGACCCAATCGGAGTCTCGAGCTCACAGTCCAGGGCATCACACCATGAGTTACTTCGGGGCATGGCCAAGTACATATCCACTTGCAGGCTTGTTTCTCACTCGCGTTAGATCTAGCACTTTTCCTCTACATCCTCGCACACAACACCTCAAGGATGACTGATCCATTGATACGACTGTTCGACATACTGTATCCCTTCACAGGAACTGTATCGATCCGCCACATCCACCACACTCTACCTCGCACGCCAGAAGCCTCACTGCAAGCCCCACCAAGATACCTCAAATCTCAAGTATTTGGCATCACAAAGCCCATGTATTTGGTATCCTGGTCGCAATTTTTCTCTGATCAGGGTTCTCCTCGTCTCATGGTAATCAACGATATATGTTACCGTTCTCGAAGGTAACACTTGCATCTCACAAACGATGTCACCAGTCGGATTCTAGGCTATCCTCCGGAGTCACTTACGCATTTATGTTTCGGCACGGATCTGTACGCCCACATTCCACCATACTTCTCTCTAAGGCTCTTAACTATACTACTGGCTTACCGAAAGGTCTTCCCCGAATGCGTTCTCCTCTCTCAAATTGCCCTCAAGGCTTACCGGCACCCTTCTCTGCATAGCCCTATCATCGCCTCGGACGCCTCGATCCTACATGTGCATGACCAGACCCTCTTCAATACCGCTCATCATTCCTATTCTATACCCTCGCCACCTTCGATGCTTTCAAACTCTCCGTCAATTAGCAGCTTGCGGAATCCTATGGAATTATAACGAGCCCCCTACATACCTCAAACTCGCTGACCACCGAAAACCCAATCATAGTACTATCCGATAACCTCAGTGCTGTACGCCGCATCAATGAAGCACTGCAATTGCCAGATTCGTCAACTTCTCCATTGCAGGGATCCTCGATATCTCACGTCGCCTCTACCTCAGTTGAACTCCACCTCGCCACGATTCATTGTCAACGACTTTGCGGACCAGCTCAGCTCACGGAGCTCCAATAACCAAACTCCCGCCCGCTCATTTACCTACGTTGTATATGCAACCGTCTGTTTAGTATACTCAACGTCCGATACTTCAATCATCACACCGAAACCAGTCAAATACCGCCGTTTCAAAGGAGCAACGGGACTCAATTTGTTTGTTCGAGTTGTGAGCGTTCTGCTCAACGGATGATTTGTGAAGGCTATACTGACCGGCTTTACATCTGGGAGCGATGAGCTTCGGTTCATCCGACTTCCCGAGTGGAGTATGCGTGTTCGAAAGAAAAGTGGGGTAATTGGGCATATACTCATTGTTACACACAATCCATGGGTGAAGAATAATCTCTCGAACTGTCGAAGGCTGCTTGGGATTGCGGATTCAACGCGATCGATACAGGGCTCGGAGCGCATAATTGGTGTTGTCCTGGAGAAGGTGAGTAGTCGCTCGGAATACGAAGTGTATAGTAGTACTCATTTAATTATCGACCGACGATCTAGTACAGCGTCCTCCGACATAATCTCGACATCGCTTCGAAATGCTGCGCTCTTGTCGCTGACAAGCCTGGCATCAGAGCGCACGCTGATTTAAGTTTGTACGACCATAGGCAATACGTCAACCAGAGGGCTATATCACTAGCTCTCATATAGTCACAAAGAGCCGGCAGGGTATGTTTTCATCCTACAGTACCTACCCAAGCAATGTAGCGTAGCGTAATTACCGGTCAATTATTCATCAACATCTTTCGTTGACTCATGACTTGAGACTCAGTCTGAGTCTCTCACGTACCCATTCACTGGCATAGCAAAAAACCATTTCTCGACGTTGTGCGGTACGTTCCAAGCAACATTTCAATCAAAATAGATACAGTAGCGTGCACAGTAGTAAATGCGAATCCAATGCCTCGTAAGAAATCCAAGTCGGACAGCAAATTCGAGGTCTCGACTACACGTTCTTGTCGGCGTCCGGATCTCCTACCATCTTCCCTTGTACAAAGCCAGCTGCACTACCACTGGCAGGATCCACAGTCGTTACCGGTTGCCCTGAAGTACTTCCCTGTTCGTCGGTATCTGCGTTCTCAACACGTGGGCCGCGTTCACCAGCTTGTTCTCCGGGAAACGGCTGTGGGGATGGTTCCGATTGGGTAAGGCCATTCATTTCGCTGTCGTGGGCTACTTCTCCAGCATCTCTAACATTTGTCGGGGTACCACTGGAGTCCTCTGCCTGTGCTTCCTGCTGTGATGGATGCTCATGAGGAGCAGGGGGATCACCGTATATTCTGTGGAATATGTGCTTGAATTGATCTGGTGGCAGCTTTGGACGAGCTGCTCTAACCCGCTCTACGACATCTCGCCAGCCCGTTCGACTAGCTCGCCCAATGCTCCTCCAAGTTATCGGTTCCTCCGCTAGGCAATTATTCACGAAGGTTATCAGCTCCAGCCCTTCCGAAGACATCACGAAGGGCGAAGTTTTTAATGTGCCAGGACAGAGGGATGATTCGGCATCTGATTGGGGGTACTCGTTGATATACTCTAATAGAATTTCAACGAGTTTCTCCTTGTGCCATTCGTTTGCACTATCCCAACTTGTACTGAATGATTCTAGATATCCAAAGTCAATCTTGTGATCTGTGGGAGATAGATCGTTCAAAGTCTTCCTGAGCTTTAAAAGAGGGAGAGAGAAATGTCCGGGGATAGCTTTGAAGTGGTCTTTGGGAAGTTCGTGCACGCATCGTGCAGTATGCATCGCCTCTATCCAGTTGCATTCATCCTCATAAGATATACAACGGTAGACCTCCCTCTCAAGCATGGTGCTATGTATCTTGTTTAGAAATTCGCAGCCAGCATCTGATTTGACAAATGAGGAAGCGGTGGTTGCTGTGGGTCGATGGAGAGCATAATCTGGCGAAGACGCGATGATATACGGAGCCAAATCCTGCATCAAAGTCCCCACATAATAGTCCGAGGCAGCTGGGCTCTGCGCTATCTCTGTGTATATACGCCAAAGGGGACCACAAAGATGATTGGCTAGATTTGCGTCAATGTTTTCAAAAGGGGTGGAAAAGGGAAGCGGAGAATCTCGACCGCTTTCCTTCCTGGCATTCAATGACACATTGGTCCAATGGAGAAGGCGTCTGAATTGTTCCGTATTCCCTTCGCCGCGAAGGAATAGATATTTTGCATGTGTCAGATGATCTTCAATGCCACTCGAAGAAAGGTTAGGATCAAGTGCTGCCCCAATGTCATCAATGGCCCACTTCCTCCCGGGGAGGAAGAACCATTGGTCAAAGACAGCGGGCATAACAAGATACGGGGGAATAGTGGACAGGATATTCTGAAGATGGGGGATCATATGTGGGCTGTCTCGGAGCTCCGCAACAAGCCAGCGAAATGCATCAAGTTCATAAAAAGGGGGGGCGAGTTCAATGCTTGAACGTTGGAGGAGTTCAAGATCAACAGACGACCAATCCGAGAGATTACTTATTATTTCTGTGAAGGTCGCTGTTGAGTCTATGAAATTCTGGTAGGCAGAAATGGTAATCCAACGCCTATTGTAGAGAGACCATGCCACATGGTACAGGGGATCGAGGATGCGAGAGATAAGTCTCAAGACTTGAAACGCGGCCCATGCCTGGGGTGATTTGTAAGGACATATGTATTCCATGGGAGGTAGTGTCATGATGAAGTCAATAGGCGAAAATTCGTTATTATTAGGGTGTTTTCGCATAAACCTGAGCTCCTGTGTAACTTGTTGCGCCTGTCGAATGATATCAACAGTGGGGATAATTGTAGTTCCAAAGTAAAAGAGGGTGGCAAGTGCAACCACAATCGTCGCGATCACGAACGGGCCTGGATGTCGCGTCCGCAAAAGCTCCAGCAGCCCAGCAAGGAAGAGGAAGAGCGCAAATTCGAGTAGCATCGGCAGGGAAGCAAGAATTGTTGGGACACGCCACTTTTCCAGGCTCTGAGTTCGGAGCCACCGGAGCGCAAGTGCTTCAGATGGTGTCCGCGTGTGGATATGCCGGCGATGTTCTCGGAGCCACTGTTTACAGAGAAGAGCAAACAGGGCATCAACAAGAGCAAAGATGAGGCTCAGGAACCACAGTATGTTGATTGCGACGACAGATGATGACACTGTGAACGTATCAGGCTCGGCGACTGAGCTACCGTTCAAATGCTGGGATATTTGCTTCAGCAGTGCAACGGCAGTATCTTCCGGTGCTTCCTGAAGCCACTGGTACGATTCGATGGTGAAGGCTGTGACAACTGCAGAAAAGAGACCAGCCTAACAAGCAAGAGAAAGGTTCAGTCTTCAGAAGGTTCCATGATTGTAAGGCACGTACGAAGACTAGCAAGGTATCAATATCCTCCTTCCATCCTACGACTAGTCCTTCATCCAATGAGGTAACCTCCTTCATGATGACTTCCCAAGACTTCTCAAGCGTGGGTGCTTGAGGATTCTGAATGCAGTTGAGCATTGAAATGAAGTCCCATAAGCAGAACACTCACCGGCGCCTCTTTAGCTGTATCTTCGTTCCCTATGGGGTTGTCCGTCTTCGTATCATCGAGCGGGGTTGGCTCTCCCGCTCCCGTATCCTGAGAGGTGAATGAGCGAACCGTATGACCAATCGAACATTGGGAAAGCCTTACCGTTGCGTTCACTTTTCTCCCGCCCTCGTCCTTGTTCGTGGCATGCAAGACACCCTCGTTGGCGCTTGTCGGATCCTGTTAAAAGTGAACGGATGAGGCCTGATAAATCGATGATGCGATCGCGGCAACTCACCAATGCTGCATTTGTGCCTTGCACCTCGGGATCCATCTCATACAACTTGAAAGGCTTCGTACCAGGTTCGAAATGTCCGGTCTCAACCAGAATCAGGGAAGTTATTCAACGTCAACAATCGAAACAAGTGTTCACTTACTGGTCCAGAAATCCCCCCCTGCTGAGACTCGTCCGACACCTGCGCCACAATAACAGGTCGTTCAGTAGTACGAATGCAAGACTTCGTTCAGAGTCCTACTAGAGCGAGATTTTCTGGGGGCGACTGAGGTTTATCTGTTGTTGAAGACCGTGAAGACTGGAAAAACAGCACAGAGGCCGCGCGGTGAGACCAAGTTGCGAGAAATACAACGTTGAAAGCTTGCCTGATTTCTCGAGGTAGTCGAATTTCCAGAACTATGTGTTCTCTTCCTGACTGACGTTCTGTCTGAAGACATGGTATGAGAGAGCTATTGACAACGTGAGAGCTCCCATTGCCAAATGAGTGTAGTGGAACACCGTGTTGTCATTGACCGGGTATTACCCGGTAAGTCAAAGGCGTCAATTCAAAGGTCAATGGTCAGTCAGTCAAGTCAATAAATCTCCAACAAATTGTTCTACAGCCCATAGTCACATTTGACACGACCCATGACGACAATTGCTGTGCCTTCGCAGGAGCTCCACGGGCCATGGCACGCACTAAGCCTCCTTGTGCTGCTGGTATTTTGTACTAAAGGGCTTGCAGCTGGCGCGGGAAAGACCTCACAGAATGCTCAAAGATCTATCACAATATCAAGGAGACAATTCGGAAAGCACAAGTGAAAATATGCAAGAAAATGTGTGATAGAGGAAGCCAAAGCTCAAAATTGCCGTATGACACATACCTTCTAAATATGGTATATACTCATTGACCCGGCGCGACTGTCTGGTCAATGATTGACAAAGTCAATCTTTTTCGGTCAGTCAGTCAATGCTATTGACTGACTCTGACAACACTGGTGGAACAGGTTCACACCATCGCCCTCTGTTCCTCACGGCAAACTTGCCGCGAAGCTATAAGTAGTTCAATGATGGGAACATCGTATTGATCGCTGAGGAGACATTCATTGTGGGGTACTAGGTAGTGCTCGCACGGCACTTGAAGGTATTCACTGACATGTTCGAGGTTCCCCGGCGAACGGACAACTCTTGTATACTTCGCCATGACGAAATTCTCGAGAAACCGTACTACAATCCAATCTTTTGTTTCCGAATCCAAACTTTTGCAGCCAAAACATAACCTCAGGCCCGAATAGGCCGAGCAACATATCTACACGTTAAACTTGTCAGCATGCGTCTCTCACCAAGAAAGGCACCGTGGAGTGTGACTCATGGTCTTTCCAGGTACGTGACTTCTCCATCGACCAGTACTAGTTCGAAGGTAATATTCTCCCCCAAGCGCTGGATGCTGGATGTGCCCGCAAACGAACTCGTCGACCTGAGGAGATCCAAGCAAGAGTGATCTGGGCTATCGGTACCCCACGCTTCTTCGCCAGCTCTTCGACACGGGAGATAATTGCTTTGTCGCCCTCGGTCCATCCGCTTGATTGAGTAGAAGGTAGAGCAATTCAGAATGAGTCTGCGGAGAGTTACAGGTCGAGCAATAGCTAGGCGTATTCCAGGCCGTCCTTGTTGGGAGTTTCGGGGTACAATCTGCCAGTCATTCTGCCGCCGTCGCCTGTGAGTTTCGTCCAGCCATCATGATCGTGGGGAGAATAGAAAGAGATGCGCTGAATAAGCGCCCATCGTCAAACCCAAGTCAAATCTCTCGAACAAACCGTTACCCGTAAGTTACCGTCATCGTCGTCCACAATTCAATCGACCACGTTCCTTCCACAGGTCCACGGCGCCCCACCCTTTTTCTTGACTTTTGAGGTTTTGATTGTGTAACGGCTGATCAACCAGCAAATATCGAAAGTCAGTCGGGTCTACACCAGGTTGGGGCGACAATGAAGAAACCGGAACACTACCCTCAGAAAGAGAAACAGGCATCTTGGAGCAATAAAGTACGTGTTTTGGCCTTTCACAAAATCCCCTGGTCTCATGAAATTTCTCAATACGTACCAAAAAGGGTGAAACTGGTCTTCTGGAGTAGAGGATGAGCCAGAACCTGGCGATGGAATCCTCAGAATTGACTCATGCGAGTCTTGCGAGCTCGGCTTCGAAGAGGGCAGTCTGGTAGATAAAAACACCTCCAATAAATGCGTCTACGCCGTCGAAACATCGGTCACCATCGGCCGGTACTACGGTATTAGCTCGTCGCTAAAATTGACGCGTTTCCCTCGTCTGCAAACCCACCTTTCGCAATCAACTGCTTGCCATCATGACTTGTGACCGCCATACGTTTGGTACCCCGCTTAGCAGAGAGTTGTCCTTGGATGGAAGGCCTTCGATGACAGACGTTCCCAGAGGAAGAAGACAGGATCGAGATCAGGAGGTTGCAGTGCCAAAGATGATGGCAGAGGACCTGCTCAGCTCGAGTGAGTATCCGACTACTATCGTCTGACTAAAACTTCTCTCTAACCAAAGCCTCCAGTGTGTTGGGATGCCGATCAGAGCGATTTTTTCACTCCGATCTCCGTGTTATTATCGAGTAGTGTCAACTGGCACGATTCAAATTCCTCCCCATCCTCCTCACCTCGCTCCCGTCATTGCCACTCGCGATAAACGCGTCAATATAACATTAAAAGCTCTCAATACACCACAACCGCCCCTACACTCTCCGATATCGCCAAAACAAACTCGAGGATTGACTCGCCCAAAGTCTACCAATAGTCTGTCGTCGACAGGCTCTACGCACCGAGCGAGCTCAAGTAGTGCTCGGCGACAATTCTTGCATGACCTCTGCAGCGTGCTGATCAGTATGCGACTTGGAGGTGACATGTTTCTGGACATCCTTGGACTGGATAGGGTTGAAGCTTTACAGATCGCCGGCGTCTCTCGTGTTCAAGTTCTTAGCGATGATAAACAGGGGGGCCGCCGATAGCCAAGGACGTCCAATAGTCGCGAATAGCCGATAGGAACCATCTAAGTGGGCAAGGTCAGCAGGGTTCGTCTTTCGATCCGATTTAGGCCACTTTTGCTGATTGTCGTCTCGCAGAAGAAACAAGAGAGGTAACGACCCAGGAAGTAAGAAAAGGGAGCACAAGGCTTTCCGGCAGTTGCGTACTCAGCTGGTTTTATTTCGTAGGTATGTATGTCTATCTACGTGGAAATATCAGAGGTATAAACGTCCTGGAGGGCTTAAGTGTACCGTTATGCATAAATCCTGGAGGCTCGTGATTCAGAATTCCCGAACCACAGTGAGGTTCTTGTCTCCACTGGATGGAGAGCACGATTCCGGATTCGTACTCTCGTGTCTACTGGATCGAAAATTCCAGCTGTCACCATGGCGGAAGGAGTAAGCGTACCCGCGCGTTGAGGGAGCCTCGAGATTCGGAAACGAGGGGACGCAGTGGCGTCGTTCGGAGCGTAAAGTGAAGATTAGACGATGGAAAAGTGATCGAATTGCCGAACGCTGCTGCCCAGAACCTTCACTGACGACCCTCTGCATTTCAAAGCCCAATTCGACCACCATTTTCCTCATCTCTCTGCTACATTGTCGCCCCCTGTCCTCTCATTCGATACGTTTCGGTGTGTGGTCCGAAGTTGGAATTCGTGCGGAAGGTGTAGAGGAACATATCCGAGCCGGAGCGAGATGACTCGGGTCGTGCAGAAGCTACACGAGAGGATCGGCGACCCAGCCTGGTCGACACCCTTCCCAGCCTCAGCTTCCCTAGCAGTATCCGTAGCCAAAGCCGCAGCTTGAGTCGCGTAGAATGGGTATCCGAATCATCCTCTGGTCGACGGCGTCTCGGTTTCCATACGTCTGGTCTCGAGATCCTTTTGTACACCGTACAAAGCGGAAGGCGTCGACTTCACCAATTAGGTCTTTGGAGCGACGTTAGTTGACTCAGGTTGAAGAGGACGTTACGCTGCACTCACCACTGATGACCGCGGCCAACAACGAGAATCTAAGAAACCGGCTGAAGAACATATCCAAGACCTATCGAGGGTTTAGTTTTGTAGGGATCAAGGGAGAGTTGTAGGCGTACAAGGACGATCCCCGACATGAGAGCTCCGAGGGGTATGGATGAAAATGGAGCAGAGAGGATGAATACCGTTGTGAGGACGGCAAGGCAACGTAATGAAGTGAACGAGCAGATATTGGCCTTGCGTAGGCTTCAAGCCATCACGCTCCTCAAAGACGGGGTTCTTTATCTCTGCCTGATTTGTGGGTGATGAGGTGAGGGCGGTGCCGTCGACGAAGTACTAGTGGTTGATGGTCAGGCAACATCCCCGACTCTCTTGAGAGGAGGGCTTTGTCGACGCCCGATCACTGTATCACGTGAGAGAAGTCATATGACTATAGATAGAGCACGTGCCTATCGGGACCTGTTTCCTGAATCGTCGCTCACGGGAAAAACTCCCTCTTTTCCTCTTGAGAACACCGCTATGTAAAACCTGGACTCCAACCTTTATACCCTGTTATGAGTGGCATCGGACAACTGGTAGACCTCCAGCAAGCGCACGCTCTCCTGCGTGGAATCTGGATGGACAGCTCCCAGGCCGAGTTCAAGCTATCCTGTTTCCTTGATGAGGTTTCTGCTAAGTACAGAACTCCACCCCTGGGCGCTACGAGAAGCCAGTTTGTCAAGGCCGGGCGACGAGCAGCGCTCTTCTGAGTCTGATTGTTTCTTCTGCTGAACCGGTAACGTACCGTAGGGGAGCTGCCCTCGCTGTTGCGCTATACAAAGGCCCTCAGGCCAGGGCAAAGCAACTGTGGTCAACCCAGTCAGTTTTAGTCCAGCTCGTTCTGATTGCCTTGTTATTGCCTTTGAGTTGATATTGCCGGGGCTCAGTTTGCACTCCTAATAGGCTATATTCCAGCATAATTTACAAAAGCATAGACAGTTTGAGGGTTATTCCGGCTCTGCTGGTCGAGAAACGGGTGGCCGATGCACTGGTCACATGTTTGGACAGTCCCCTGGGCCCTCAGAGTCTTTTGAACCGAATGGTGACCATATCTCTCTGCGAGTCAGAGTGGCACGTCGGTGTTACTGGATAAATCCCTTATCAGTTTCTGTGGCAGTATGAAGCCATATTTTGAGAGTTGTTCATCTTTCATCTTGAATGAATGAACGAATTCCAAGTCTACTGTCTCAAAGTAGAGAGTCGGGGATTGGCGCGCTCGTGTGCCCCTAAGGTCGACAAACGTCATTGCTAGAGAAAAGCACCACGTGATCGTGAAGTCACTTTTCCCCTCATTTTCTTCCCTGCCTCCTCCCACAAAAACGTTCCAATCGGCACCTTTCATCGTACGATACGGTCGTGAATCTTCCCTGTCACAACGTCTAAACGAGCAGACTATTGGTCGAAACAACAATGCGGGCGAACGTCTGATGGGTCCCGACTCCCTGTGGTCATTTCTTCGATAACGGCACCGACAGCGATCTCAACCAAGCCAAACCTCTACTCGACGATTGGGAATCATATGAGAGGCGTTTAGTGTACGCCGAGGCAGGTGCGTGTTTTCCTTTCCCCCTTGTTAGTTGAGTGAGACTAATCCATCGTCCTGAAGGATCGTTCTGAGCCCCCAAATCGGAACTACGTACCAGAATTACTATCTCAGCCAAGACGCCATCTTCATGGAACGTGACTCGAGAGATTTTGACCGTTGAATCAAAGTCGTCGACGCCAACGCAGCAGCCGTCCACGACTCCCTTCATTACCACTCTCTCACATCCATAATCAAACCATACCCGCTCGTCGTTCGATTTTTCTCCTCACCATCACCACGTCAACATGTCCGATACATTCAACGCATTGGGCTCAGCCGTTCCTCCGTTGGATCTTCGTCTCACTAACCACATGGGATGATGATGTTGGGTACAAAGAGGGCCCGCTACTCACAGATCAGCGGCTCTTTGTCAACTCTCAGGCATACCAACAGTTGCAGCTGCGTCCCAAGGATCAAACTGGCCAGCAGTTCGGGTCAAAATCCACACCCACCACGATATCAACCAGTATCTGCCTCCGAAACCGCGAGGTGGTACCACTGAGGAGGCCGCGGAAGAAGAGCTGTACGAAGAACGACAAAATTTGACTATCGTTGCAGGAACGCGCCCTTGGTACGGGTACCACATCGTTGCTGACCCAGGCGTCGCTATACACGTCTGCGGAGGATTTCCTCTTCAAAAGCGGGGAAGAAAGGCTATAGTAATGGTGTCATCAGAGAGTTCCGGACACAGTACATAGCGAGTCAAGAGAAGTTGATCGCTGCCCGTAGCCAGCGGTGGTTCTGAGAGGAGCCGGAGGGAACTCGATGCCAAACTCGAAATGAAAGAATGAATTGTATGATCCCCCATTTCTCTTCTGCTGTCGATACTGACGACGTTCTCAGACGCTTTATAAAAAAGATGCCGGGTCCTTCGCTTTTCGCCTCTCAACGAAATAAATCGTACCAACCTCACGAAGGAGATATCTCGCTCGATTTCTTCCGACCAACCCAGGACAAACGAAAAGCTGAGGCGACGGACGACCGTGTCTATCCCCCAGAAGACTATCCGCCTATTCTGGCGACGAAGTTGGGGTCGATGGATTCGTTGCCAAGTGCTCTCTACGACTTCTCCTGGGTCTTCTGGTGCGAAGAATCGCCTTACGGGTATCACCGGAGTATGGCAGGCTGCGTTAGACGAGAGGTGGCGTGTTGCTGCCAGCCACAGGTGATACTCGACGTGTTGGACTATGTGAAGACGGACGGGGATATTGGCTCCGGCATGTCAGAACAGGATGAACAGCTTGATAGTGAGGTTTGAATTTGAGGCCTTGAGCTGAGGAAAGAGTGGAAGTTCCTGCGTACTTGGCGACGGTCTTGTATGGAGGCTTCCCATAGAACTATTGCAGCGAAGTGGATTACGAGACTTGCATGTTCGTCGTATCTTCTATGTCATGCTTGGAATTACTTGGTACCTGTTGCACCGGAGTCTTTCTCAGAGGCGAAACCTCAAATTGTGTCCCTAAGCTTTCGCTCGGAAGAAGTCCACTGAGGCTTCTGTCTGATGTTCAGCCATGCAAACTTTCCCTCCGACTGCAACCTCAATCGACTTGACCGACGAATAAGTTGATCTGATAGTTATTGGTGCAGATATCAACGTGGTTCTGGGAATTGAGCTCGAGAACGGGTGCTTCAACATTTACATATGTCAATCCCAGCACTGAACTTCTACAGCTCGAACATGACCCGAAAGAGGCTCGAGGACGCATCTCCTGGACATGAAAACCGTCAGTATGTGTCTTTATTGAGCAAACTCATGCAGGCAGCTCACAGTTCTTCCAGACACTTGAATTCTTCATCGTCCAGTACTAGCCCGGGTGGTACATCGTCCTGCAAGCGCCAGGTGCTGGAGGTACCCACAATCGGACAGGGAGATTCAAGCAAGAACGATCTAGGCCGTTGATATCCCACGCCTCCTCGCCAACTCTTTGACACGGAATATGATCGCTTTATCGGCCTCGGTCTCAGTCACCGTCGACCTGCTTGTTCGTATGTTTTCGCCAGAGTTGAGGGGGGCGTGCAAGAGCGGCACCCAAGGATCAACAGCTCAAGACAGAGCCGTATCTGGAAGTGAAAATCGTCAGCATGCGTCTCTCGCAGAGCAAAACTCACGGAGGTTGACTTACGACGCTTAACTTCTTGTTCGCCTCCAGGCGCCCGTTGTTAGAGATCGAAGAAAGAGTGATCCGCGCCGCCGGTACCTGACGTCTCTTCGACACGGAATATGATCGCTTTGTTGGTCGTCTATCCGCCTGATCGAGCATTGGGGAGGCGTGCAAGAGCACCAGTAGTGAATCATGTTGAATTGATATGCAGGCATTCCCCTTTTCTACGAATCGTTAGATGTTGATTCGTGGAAATGGATGGCGATCTACAGATGTACCTCCTCACGATGTGATAACGAAGTCTTTCCCTGCATCACAATTTATCAATCCATTCCGTGCAGCGATTCCGTTCAAGTAGTGGGCTAACTGCCACGCTCTCATCGAGCTGGCACCGACGTAATAAACTTTGCCATCGCACAACGGCTTCATCGTCTCTTCAGCGGATGTATCGTGATCATGACAGCGAACTTGGAGGAGATTGATGTAGGGTGTCTTCATATGCTCGAGCGAGCCGCTTACTGCGTTGAAGATGACAGCACAAGAAAGGCCCTCTGGTTGTTATATCGGTTGTGGTTGTGCAAACATTGGCCAACGTTGGCCTTGACACCAGGTTCATCAGCGACGAGTCTATAGCATTCCATGGCGATAGGTACCTAGCTTAGGGGGGAGCTTGTATTATATCGTTGGACGACGATGAACAGCAGTTCTCATGTTTGGGTAACGTCCAACACCCACGTCTCCAAGTGAGATGGTGGGTATGCAACATGTCGTTCCTGTTGGAATATAGTGTTGTGAGTGTGAGTATGGGTCAGAGGCGACGTCTACTCACACACGCTTCAGGTTCGACCACCATGCAGTCGAGTCATTCTTGCGAAAGGTAGAGGGTGTCGATGACATCCATGGTAGAGTCTGTAGTGTTGAACCAAATGATTGCGGATCAGGCAACATAAACGGGTCTCTATTGACACGCTCGCGCGGCTACCGCAAAAATGCTGGGCCCTCGATGCATCGATTCCGGGGGTGGGTCGGTTTCTGAAATCGGCATATTGGGTCGGTTTGAGGGCCAGACGGTTCTTCGACTTCAGGAAGGCACCCCGCACGAGAAAAGTGCATCTTATACGCTGCTTGCGAAGACAGTGTCCAGTGGATAGACGTGGATTTTGAATCGAATGTTTCGAGGAGGATAGGAGGGATGTCTGGGATCTGCTTTGCACGTTGGTCAGAACAGCGATACACAGTAAAAATTTCGCAAGTCACACGCGCCTTGATCCCTCCTTTCAATGTTTCTTTGTAGCTCTCCACAGCAATGGATCGGTCAGGGCAGTGATAACGGATCTGGTACATGGTTTAGATATGACAGACACGAACGGACACAGCAAACTGACACTCACTCATCATCTGATGCAACATCGCTCGGAGAGAAGGTCAGAGACCATATTGAAGAATCGTTTGAACCCAACGACACTGCAGAGAATTCTAATGCGAAACATCAAACGCGAATTCACCGCCGTAACGATTGCTACGCACCTTGCGAGAAACCAGGCCACCGAGATACATTGGGAGCCCTCAAGTCGTACTGGATCATCGTCCTGAGCCAGTTCAGAGTCGAGATGTCGATTTTGTTCCATTTTCATTCGGTTTGGCCTCATTCGAGAACAGAGCGCCTTTAAGCCTGGAAGACCGAAGATAGGTCGTGATGTTTATTCCCGGCTCTGGTATCTTGAAAACCTTTACTGTAAGTACAGTCCAAAGCCAAAATGACGCGATACGCACGATATTATACACCACAGACTTTGTCACTAAGCATCTCTGACCGTCGGGTGTCCACTGAAGGCATCTTGATCATGATAATGGTGAGTTGAGAATGCTTGGGATATTTATACACGAGTAAGATGGTGGTGAAAGGTTTGCGGTCAACGGAGAGGTCGTTATATTGATGGTTGGCAGCTGGTACGCCGCCGCGACCTCACAGTCAGAAGTAACGTGATCCAGATTTGCAAGCGGTTCTTCCAGGCGTCCGAGATAGGCTTGATTTTCCATGTCTGTCGAGACCCAATCGAAGTCTCAAGCTCAAGCGCTCACATGCACAGTCCAACTTCGGAGCATAGCCAAGTGCATACCCACTTGCAGGCTTCTCTCTTGCTACCGTCAGATCCCACCCCTTTCCCCTCGCTACATCCTCGCACACGACACCTCACGGAAGACTGGTTCATTGATATGGCCGCCAGACACACCGCATTCTTCTACGGGAAATGTGTCTATCCGCCACATCCACCACGCTCTACCAGTATCTCGGCACGCCAAAAGCCTCACTGCATCCCTCACCAAACTATCTCGAATCTCTAGTACTTTGAAATCCCGAAGTTCATAGACTTGATATCATGGCCGTAACTCTCTGCATAGGATCCTCCTCTTCTCATGGGAAATAATGGTATACGTTGTTCTCGAGGTAACACCCACATCTCACAAACGGTGTTACCAGTTGGATTCACCCCCTAATACTCCTCTATGGCTCCTAGCCATACTACCGGCTAACCGAAAGGACTTCTCTCGCAAACTGCCCTCACAATTCTCTACCTGACTTCATCATCGCCTCGGACACCTCGACCCTTCCTACATCATCAAATCCTCCTCAATACCTCTCATCATCATTCTCATTCATATCGACTACCTATACCCTTGCCACCCTCGACACCTTCGAAGTCTCCGCCAACAATCTCGCAGAATTATGGAATTCCAACGAGCCTCCCCGATCTCACCGACCACTGAAACCCAATTATAGCCCTCTCTGACGATCTCAGCGCTGTTTGCCGCATGAACGAAGCACTGCGATCACCAGACTCGTCAACTCTTCCATCTCACTCTCATCGCTGGATCCTACGTTGCCTCAACCTCAACCCAACTCCATCTCGTCACAACCTATTGCCAATGACTCAGTGGACCAGCCCGCTCCTTTACTCAGGTTTTACATGGATCCGCTCGCTCTATGCTCAATGTCCCGTTCTTCTGTTGAATTCTGCCTCGTGATGAAAGGAACGGACCTTGAGCATTCTCGTCCCCCATCAGTGATGTCTCAATCTGAAATCACTATGTCAAAACCGGTCGAATACCGCTGTTTGGGAGCAGCAGGACCCTAGATATCCGTTTCGTTGCGAGTACTCTACTCAGTGGATGATTCGTGGAACCTATACTGACTGGCATCCTCGCAGTTGGGACCGATGTTGATGAGCTTCGGTCCAACCGACTCCCGAGTGGAACGTGCGTATTCGAACAACAAAGGGTTAACTGGGCATGTGCTGATTGTTACGCGCAATCCATGGGTGAAGAACAATCTCTCGAAATCTCGAAGGCTGCTTAGGATTGAGGAATCAACACGATCAATACAGAAGTCGGAGCACATCATTTGCGTTGAAGGTGAGTAGCTGCTTGGAACGTGTAGTATCTCAGGATCACTCATTATCAACCAACAATCTAGTACAACTACCCCAACACCAAGTGATTATCGCTTCAAGATGCTACGGGCTCGTTTGGCATCAGGGCTTACACTGACCCAAGTTTGCACGACCGTAGGCATTACATCAACCAGAGAGCTATATCAAAATGCCGGCGGGTTAGATTTCTATTTAACAGTAGTTTACCTGCTTGTGCTGTGTAATATAGCGGAGTTGGTCGACTTATCTTCTTTCATCTGTCATCCTTCGTCGACTCGAGCTCTCTCGAGCAACCTTTGAGACTCAGTCGGGGCCTCTCACATACCCATTTGTAGCAAAACACTGGTCCTTGAAATCGTGCGGTATGTTCCAAGTTCCAATTTGAATAGAATAGATACAGTAAAATACAAGGTAAACAATGTGAATTCGAGTCTCAACTACACGTTCTTGTCGGCGTCTGGACCTCCCACCGCCGCTCCCTGCACAGGGCCACTTGCACTACCACTTGCAGGTTTCGCGGTTGCTACCGGTTGCATTGGAAGATTTCCCTGTTCTGTGTCCTCAGCAAGTGCACCTCGTTCATCAACTTCTCCAGGCCCAGGCTGCGGGGATGGTAGAAAACCAGAGCGACCCTCCATCTGCTCGTTGCGGTCTACCTCTCCAGTATCTGTAATGTCTCTCGAGCTACCACCGGAGTCCTCTGTCTGTGCTTCCGGTTGCGGTGGACTTTCACGAGGAGCGGGGGGGTCGATACCTTTGTGGAATATGTGCTTGAATTGTTCTGGTGGCAGCTCTGGACAAGCCGCTCTAACCCGCTCTATGGCATCTCGCCAGCCCGTTCGATTATGACGACCAATGTATCTGTAAGTTTTCTGTTCCTCTGCCAGGCGATTATTAACGAAGGTTATCAGCTCCAGCCCTGCTGAAGACATCACAAGCGGCGAGATCTTTGATTTGCCAGGGCAGTGGGACGATTCGGCATCGGATTGGGGGTACTCGTTGATATGCTTCAATAGAATTTCAACAAGGTTCCGCTTGTGGGGCCGGACCTCTGCACCACCCCAGTCTTTACCCCAGTCTTTACTGAGTGAACCCAGATATCCAAAGTCAATCTCGGGATCTGTGGGAGATAGACCATTCAATGTCTTCCTGAGCTTTGAAAGTGGGAGGGAGAAATGGCCGGGGATAACACCAAAGTGGTCCTCAGGAAGTTCGTGCACGTGTCGTATGATATACATCGCCTCCATCCAATTGTATTCATTGTCATAAGATATATGACCGTAGATGGCCCTCTCAAGTATGGTCCTATGCATATGGGATAGAAAATCGCGGCCAGCAGCTGATTTGACAAGCACTGAAGTGGTGATTGTTATGGGTAGATTCAGAGGGCAATTCGGCGAAGACGCAATGATATACGCAGCCAAATCCTCCATTAAAGTTGCCCAATAGTCATTCGAGGTAGCTGGGTTCTGTGCTATCTCTGTGTAGAAAATTTGCCAAAGCCGATCACGTAGATGATTGTCTAGAATAGCATCAATGCCTTCAAAAGGGATGGAGAAGGGAGACAGAGAATCTCGGCCGCTGCCACTCCCGCCATTCATTGAGACATGGGTCCAATGGAGAAGGTTCTTGAAATGCCCCGTTTGTCTTTCGACAGCAAGGAAATTATGCTTTGCACGCGTCAGATGATCTTCAATGCCTCTCCAGGAAAGATTGGGATTGAGTGCTGCCTCAATGTCACTAACAGCCCACTCTCTCACCGGGAGAAAGAACCATTGGTCAAAGACAGCGGGCATAACAAGATGCAAGGGAAAAGTCGACAGGATATTCCGGAGATGGGGGATCATGTGTGGGCTGTCTCGGAGCTCTGCAGCGAGCCAGCGAAATGCATCAAGTTCATAAAAAGGAGGGGCAAGGTCAATGCTTGAACGTTGGAGGAGTTCAAGATCGACAGACGACCAATCTGAGAGACTATTTATTATTTCTCCGAAGGTCGACGTTGACTGGACAAAATTTTCGGAGGCAGAATCGGTAATCCAATCTATATCATCAAGAAATGATGCCACACGGCGCAGGGGACTGAGGATGAGAGAGATAAATCTCAAGACTTGGAACGCAGCCCATGCCTGGGGTGATTTGTAAGGACACATGTATTCCATGGGAGGTAGCGTTGTGATGAAATCAACAGACGAGAGATTATATTTTGAATATACAGTGTGCATTCGCATCTGTCTAAGCTCCCATGTAACTTGTCGTGCCTGTCGAATGACATCAACGGTGGGGATGATTGTGGTGCTCAAGTAGAACAGGGCGGCAGATGCAACAACAGCCGTCGAAATTTTGAACAGGACTGGATGTCGTGTCCGCAACAACTCCAGCAGCCCAGCAAGGAAGAGGAAGAGTGCGAATTCGAGTAGCATTGGGAGGGAAGCAAGGATCATTGGGACACGCCACTTCTCCAGGCTCTGATTTCGAAGCCAACGGAGCGCAAGTGCTTCAGAAGGTGTGCGTGTGTGGGTATGGCGGCGATGCTCTCGGAGCCACTGTTTACAGAGAAGAGCAAACAGGGCATCGACGAGAGCGAGGATGAGGCTCAGGAACCATAGTATGTTGATTGCGACATTGGATGACGATACTTCAAACTCGTCAGGCTCAGGTATTGAGCTACCGTTCAACTGCCGAGATATCTGCTTCAGCAGTACGACGGTAGTGTCTTCTGGTGCTTCTTGGAGCCATTGATACGATTCGATAGTGAAGGCGGTGACGACTGCAGAGAAAAGACCGGCCTAATATCCAAGACAAGGCATCAGTCTTCCGAAGATTCCAACGATTCCGAGAAACCAGGCACGTACAAAGACCAATAATGTGTCAATATCCTCCTTCCATCCTCCAACGAGTCCTTCATCCAGCGAGGTAACCTCTGTCATGACAACATCCCAAGATTTCTCAAGTGTAGGTTGTTTAGGATCCTGGATGTGGATGAGTATTCAAACAAAGCCATTGGTAGGATGCTCACCGATTCCCCGTTAGCTGCTCCTTTATTTCCTGTGGGTTTGTCGGTCTTCATACCGTCGGGCGGGTTTTGCCCGCCCATTCCTGTATCCTGAGAGGTGAATGAGCGAACTGTACGACCGATCGGACATTGGCAAAGCGTTACCGCCCCCAATTCATCCTCGCCCCCGTCCTTGTTCGTAGCCTGAGGCAAGACTTCCTTGGCACTTGTAGAAGCCTGAGTGAAAACCCAATGTATGAGACCCGATTCACGCTGATGCAGAAAAGTTCTATCGTGGCAACTCACCGATGGTGCCGCGTCTGTTTCTCGCACCTCCGTATCATCCGATGTCTTCGTTCTAAGTCCGACCTGAACGAAAGGTAAGAAATCATTTGACATCGCTCAGGAACACAAATGTGTCGTTCACCTGTACAGATTTTTCCTCCCGTGGAGGCTCATTTGCCGATTCACCTGCAATCTCTTTTGATGCGGGACCCGTAGACTGTGTGACAGGATATTAAACTACTCAATGTGTGATACGCATGCAAGAATTTGTAGCCCTACCAGAGCAAGATTCTCTAGCGACGACTGAGGTCCATCGGATGTTGGAGGCTGCGAGTGCTGTGAAACAGCACAGAGGACGTAAGGTTGAGTGAGACGGCGCTCGAGAAAGTATTTTCAAGGTTGAAAACCCACCTGAATTTGAGAGGGAGTCAATTTTCTTGAGCTACGAGTTCTTTTCCTGGCAGGCGGGGTGTCTGAGGACATAGTGGGAGAGAGCTTCTGGTCGCGACGTGCATAGCTGAACTGAGATAGCTAGTACCAGCAAGCGACCGGCCCGCCCATAAATATACCCTAACTGGGTCAGGCACCACTGTCCCACGACCCTCCCCTGAACGACGCTTCAACTTCAACTTGCCAGAGCGTTCTCTGTTCGGATTCCGGAATCCGAACGGCCATCTTGTCTCTGAGCTCATTGCTAATCCGTCTTTACACGCCCCTTTCCAACTCATACATTCCATTCACACATTTACTATGGATTAATCACCAACAGTAGAGGCGATGGAGAATCATCGATATGGCAGGTTGCTTTTGATGGGCAGTAGGTTGTAGTAGGCATGGCTCGATTGATGGGACTGCGAACGTGCCGAGGGGACGCCTACCCAGGCGCGGAAGTTTGAGCTTGAGAAAGGTATTACATTGATTCGGTGTCCAATTCCAACCTCAAACCCCTCATGGTTTGAATACGACCCCAAACAAGCCCAGGAACGTATCTGGACGTGAACATAGTTAGCATGCGTCTCTCTCCAAACAGACTCATGGAAGGTTGACTCACGGTTCTACCCGATACTCAACTTCTCCATCGTTCAGTACCAGCCCAGAGGGAATACTCTCTACCAAGCACTGGATGATAGACTCACAATGCGGTGACTGTCGATCTTCCTGTGAATCCAAGCAAGAGCAGCTCTTCGACATGAGATATAATCGGTTTATTGGCCTTGTACTTGGCCATAGTTGACCTTCTCGATCGCGCGCTGTATGGTCAATCCGGATCGAACTCGCAATAAACCAACATTTCCCGATCCTACAAATCGTCGCATGTCAATTGTGAGAAACACGAGTGGCCGATTCCACATACGTACCTCTTCGCGAGACAACAACGAATGCTCGTTTTGAACCTGTACAGATTTCGCCTACGTGCAGCAACTTCGTTCAAGTGGGCTGGCCAGGTCCAACTACAGTCCGAGCAGTCACGAGAAGGGTTTCAACTACGACGTACGTCCACAGTAGGTTCCTGAGCTTTCTTGAGAAATGTACCTCAAGCTTTGCGGGTCAGACGATATACCCCCAAGCTTCATGACTTCAACCAACTCACGGGTAGTAACATTACTGCGCGGCCACTATATGAGAAGAGAGCCGTCAATTCTGGGGGTAGGCTGGATCCTAAAGCCAGCTTCAAGTTGGGTCCACTCGATGGCTGGACGGTCCTTTGAGCTCAGAAAGGCACCTTCAGACGTTTTGAGGATAGCTGGGATATCCAGAACCTGCCTTATGCAGTCAGAACAATGAACAGCGGTTCAGATCCCACAAGTCAAACACACCTTGGTCCATTCTCCTCTCAACGAGTTTTTCGTAGCTTTCCACAATCATAGGTCCATACTAGTGGTCAGTATAGCCATAATGTATCTGATCCGTAGGGTAGGTTGATGGCCGCGATATGCTCATATTAACCCGCATTTGGTGCAACCTTGTTGACAAGAAGGCGACCACACCGAAGGATCAATTGAGCCTAACAATATTGCGGATAATTCCAATGTAAAGGGTCAAAACTGATTCAACCCTGTTCCGATTGCTACACACCTTGCGAGAAGTAAGGGATTTTGGTCGTGGTAGTGGGTGGAAAGGAAACGGCAAGGGGCACGGGCGCTTCCATGGACAACTCTCACCCTCCCGCCTCCATCGTCATTTTGGCCAATTCGGACCGTTCGCTGCTCACACCTCCTTTCGTTCGACTCTTCTCGATCCATGCAAGCTCATTCGAAACGTCACGCCTGGCCAACGCTCTCTTGCCGGGATTCGGGATGGAGGGCACAAGTGGGAACGGAATGGGCATGGATAGATGCGATGGGGCAGTCTTAGGTGTGTCTGAATGTGCACTCTCGATGATCACGACTGAGTGCTGAGCGCTGAGCGCTGAGCACTGAACAGTCAGAATGAGGGTTTCTGATCCACTCTCAAGTTCACTACCTCACTACTTGCTTCTGTCAAACCCCTTCCCGGTAATTCCAACGCCAACCTCCGCGATACCGACTCCAAGACTCGCAAATGCATGAGGTTGTTAGCGCTCTTGAGAGGCCATGCATGGAAAACCACAGAAAAAACCCACAGAAGCAGACTTCCATACTGCTGCAGCAACTCGTCCGGCATGCAGTCTTTCCCGCCGAGGTCCCCAAAGATGATGTTATCACCTTGTAAAGACGTTACCAGAGACTAATATAACATCGGACAGGCGATGTCCTCCCAAGCTCTGTCTCCTCCACAAGACACAGATTCTATTATCCATTCGCCCTTATCTACCCTATCCGAAACCTTTGTCTTGAAAAGGTTCGACGTCTCCCGTCTGAGCGCTCGGAAATCGTTGGAACGGGGTTACAAGGAATACGATCACGCTTCCAGCTTTCGCCCGAGCAGACGACATCGATGGGATCGCTACCGAAGGGTGACGGTTGGGGCGCCGCGATGCACAGGACGTTTACTCGAGAGCTCTCGTTTCCGTTTAAAGTGCCGAATGGCCAGACCGACTACCGCAGGCCCACTTTGCCTTCAACCACCTGTCATTTCGCTGTTACTCTCCGCAGATGTTGTTCCAAATGGAAGATGGCGACCGCGGTCGCAAGCCCTGCCCATCGAATCTCCTCGACTGCCGTGGTCTGGCTGTACCTTCTTGGTACATCGGGCTCATAGTCTCGCGTCGATAAATTCTGGTCTTTCGTGCTGAGCACCATTTTCGAACGTGTTTTGTGGTCATCGCCATTAACACCCACAAAGACCAACAACTCAAAATCAAGCGGGTATGGGTTTCTGGCCATTCAAACCGTAAGTAAGCCCCTACTCCATCGCGCGGTAGCCAAGCTTAGTGTGCTTCTAGTTTCATTTTTTGGGGCCCAAATCAAATCATTGATCTCCGACCTTTCCTTCGGGGTAGCGATCTATTCGAGATTATGATGGTATGTACGCGCAACCATCTTCCCGAACCGACGATGGGTAAGCTCTATTTGTGCCCCTCTGCTTCGCCGGAGATCTTCACCTTGTCGATTCTTACGCATTAGGCGTGGCCGAGACATCGTTCTCTTCAAAACCCATTCAAAAGGAAGGCTCAGGGAGACTGACATGGGTCTCAACGCCAACCACCTCGACGACGTCACGCTGCCAATACTTACCACCATGTCAATCCCAACCTCATGGTGCCTTATATATCCCAAAATAGTGTTGTCAATCGTTGTGGCCGTCGTGGTGACCTTCAAACCAATATATTTTTCGTATCTGTATACTCTACGATTAGAGCTCGTCGGATTCGCCTTGGAGCCAACGTGAGTGTTCTATCGATTGAGCTGATGGTTATACGATGCCCGTCGCTTCAGGTTCTCTTTCTCCTCTCCGGGGTCTTGGAGCCGCTAAACACCTTTTGATTAATCAAAGTACTCCATTCTTGTTGATCAACTTGATGCAAAACTCACCTTTATCGTCCGTCACTTCCTGTCTCTACTGCCCTCGCTTTGTTTCCATTTTCCCTCTCCGATGTCGGCCCTTCTACACCTATGTGGGCCTGAGCTAAATACTTAGCCTCGTTGGCCTCGAGCCAGTTGACGGAATTTCGATTTTGGAGGGCTTCAGCGCAGATGCAGTCGGTCGCGAGCCCGATGATTTTGAATAAGGCTGCAGAGGCGGCTCGGTCGCGTCAAGAAATACGTGGTTTTCAAGTTTAAGGATTCGACGTCGAGAGGTAAGCGAGATTGGAGTTATTGAAGGTGAGTGAGTTGGTTTGGTGGTCGATCGACGTAGAAAGCTTGACGAGTGTAAGGTTTCAGTTGATGGAAGCCAAGAGATCGTCGATGATGGGGGACGGAAGAACTTTGACCTACTCACGCATTGACCAGGTCGATATCTCCGTGCCGGGTGCCCAGCTTGACCTTCAAGCTTCAAGTTCAATGTCAACCACGATGCCCGTCCCCCCAATCTACTAGCTTAGAGGCCCCAGCTTCTCCTTGCGACTGCACCAGTACTTGAACGCCCCAACTCAAGTGGACGACGCCGCTACCCAAGCACAGCGCTCAGGTGGTGGTATGAACGAGAATTTTGTCATCGGTGGGCGTTTGAAGGCCCTTTTCTCTCTTCTCTTCTCTCCTCCCAGACCCGTACCAAGTTAATAGACGCGGACGCGATACAATATGCTCATGCTCACCCAGTATTGGGTATGACATCACTTGGCGAGAAGCGACAGACAATCTTGAGATTTGGAGAATCGTCCGAGCCCGACTACACCGCGGAGAATTTCAATGTGAGAGGACAGGTTTTTCGGTCGTGGTAGTGGGCGGAAAGGAAACCGCAATGGGCACGGGCGCTTAGACGAGAAAACTCTCACCTCGACCACCACCGTCATCGTGATCGACTCGGACCATCCACAACTCCTTTCTCTCCACTCTTCTCGACCATCCAAGCCCATTTGCAATGTTGTCCCTGTCCGATGATCTTTTGCCGGTAATAATGGAATAAAAACATCGCTCACCACCCGCTGGTACTATGGACTCCCTTCATAGCTAAAACCAACGCGTTTTCCTCCGTGTTTCTTCACTTCCACCACCTGTCATTATGACCTGTGATCGCCATACGCTCGGTACCCGCTTAACAGAGAGGTGTTTTTGGAAGGATGGCCTTCGGTAACAGGCCTTCCAAGGAGGAAGACGGAATGAGGATCAGGATGTTGCAGTACCAAAGCCAGCGTAGAGACCTGCTCAGCTCTGGTGAGTATCCGGCTTCTATCTTCTGACTGGAGCCTTTCTCTGATCGAAGCCTCGAGTAGTGTTTTTGGATGCCGATCCAGGAGATGTTTTCATCCCAATCTCCGTGTTATCTACCATGTCGAAGCTTGGCACGACTCAAATCCCTCCCCCATCTTTCTCACCTTGCTCCCGTCCCTGCCACTCGCGATAACCGCGTCAATATCACACTCAAGGCCCTCGACACGCCATAACCGCCCCTTCGACTCTCCGATATCGCCAAACCAACTCACAGATTGGCTCGCTGACAAGGACGTTGCATTCGCCAACCTTCCCTTGTCACGAAGTCCCATTGATCTGTGATCGGCAGAATCTACATCCTCCTCCTGCTTCCTCATCATATGCCCTATCAAACGAGCTGTGCTCGGCGATGATACTCGCTACCTCCTTGCATCGCCCCTGCAGCATGCTGGTCAGTATGTGACTTGGAGGCTGGACATCCTCGGACTGGGCTTCCCAAATCGTTCTGCCTCCACCACCACCACCACAGGCGTCTCATGTTCACGTTCTTCTTGGTGGTGACAACCAGGGGGGCTGCCGACGGCCAAGGATGTCTACTGGTCACGAATGGCCGACAGGATCCCTCCGAGTTCGTCTTTCGATTCGATTCAAGTTACTTTTACTGATTTCGGTTCTACAGAAAAACGAAAGAGGTAGCCACTCAGGAAGTAAAGGAAAGTGATTACAAGGCTTTCTGGTAGTTGTTGTGTACTTAGATGGTTCCATTATGTAGGTACGTGTGTGTATCTACATTCGAGAATTAGAGATATAGACGTCCTACAGGGCTCGAATGTATGCGTAAATCCCGAACCATGGTGACGTTCTCATCTCTACTGGATGTAGAGCACGATTCCGGTTTCGTGCTCTCGTTCTCGCTGGATCCGGAATCTCCAGCTGTGGCCATGGCGGAAGGAGCGAGTGTTGAGCCAGCCTCAAGGCTCGGAAATGGGGGAACGTGGTGTCGTTGTTCGGAGTGTCGGTGAAGATTATACGACGAAAAGCGCTCAATTTGCCGAATGCTGCTACCCAGAACCTCTGCCCATTTCCAAGCCAAATTCGATCACCGTCCCCATCTCTCCGCTACATCATCATATCTTCCCTCTCATTCGATACGTTTGATTTGTGGTCCGAGGTCGAATTCGCGCAGAATGCTTGGAGGAACATATCGGTTTGAGATGAGGATGCAGTGAACGAGGCAGAGAAATAAAAGGAAGGATGACGGCGTGTTAAACGCCGGTGGTGTTGGGATCTTCTATCCCAAGACTTCTGTAGGCGCTTCTCTAGGTTGAAGCTTGCAACTTGTAACTTGCGACCTCTGTGCTTCTGCCAGCTGTCGCCGTCGTGCTGGCGGCTGATTGGGGTATATCTATGTGGATGGTGCGCCTGAACCAGGATGGGTCATACGTATCAAGTCACTCTTTCGAGAGAGGATGTCAACGACATCCACAGTAGCTTCCATAGCGTTGAACCTAGAGGGTTGCGGATCAGGCGATATACAGGGGTTTCGAGTATTCAACGTACCTCAGGAGTTAGGAATATCAGTATCCCCGTGCGGCTGCCGCACATAAACGAGGCCATCAATTCTGGGGGTGGGTTGAACTCCAAAATCGACTTGTTAAGTCCATTCGATGGCCAGACGGATCTTCGACTTCGAAGAGGCATCCCGCACGGAATAGGCACATGTAATACGCTGCTTGCAAAGGTAGTCTGGTGAAGCGATGGGGGGCTTCAATCAAATGTTTCGAGGAGGATAGGCCCAGGTGGGATGTCTAGGATCTGCCTTGTGCGTCAGTCAAAACAGAACACACACTCAACATTCTGCAAACCAGACGTACCTTGATCCATCCTCCTTTCAGCGCGTTCTTCGTAGCTCTCCAAAGCGATGGGCCGGTCAGAATGGCGATATCGGATCTGGTACGTGGTTTAGTTATGATAGACACAAACGAACACGACACTCACCCAGCATCTGATACAACATCACTCGGCGAGGTGACAGACTATATTGCAGGATCGGTTGAGCCCAACGACACCGCAGGAAATTCTAATGCGAAATGTCAGTTACGAAAAGTTTACCGCCGTTACGACGGCTACGCACCTCGCAAGAAACCAGGCCACTGAGATACATCGGGAACCCTCAAGTCGTACTGAATCATCGTCCCGAGCCAGTTCAGAGTCGAGGTGTCGATTTCATTCCATTTTCATTTGGTTTGGCCTCATTCGAGCGCCTTTAAGCTTTAAGCCTAGAAGACCGAAGATAGGTCGTGATATTTATTCCCGGCTCTGGTGACTTGAAAACTATTGAGTGAGATCCAAAGCCGAAATAACACGATACGCACGATATCGTACACCACAGACTTTGTCACAAAGCATCTCTGACCGTCGGGTGTCCACTGAAGGCATCTTGATCGTGATAATGGTGAGTTGAGAATGCTTAGGATGTTTATACACGAGTAAAATGGCGGTGAAAGGTTTGCGGTCAACGGAGAGGTCGTTATATGGATGGTTGGTGGCTGGTTGGCGATGTATACGAGTCATGGTGTGAGGTGAACATGGTGGTTGCGGTCGAGACTCGAGACGTTGTCAACCTCACACTCGGAAGTAACGTGATCCAAATTTGCAAGCGGTTCTTCCAGGCGTCGACGGGCTTGATTTTCCCTGTCTGTCGAGACCCAATCAGAGTCTCGAGCTCACAGTCCAGGGCATCTGATTCTCAACCATGAATTACTTCGGAAGATGGCCAGGTACATCCCCACTTGCAGGCTCCTCTCACCTCACACCCTTCCCCTCGCTACATCCTCGTGCACGACACCTCAAGGAAGACTGGTTCATGAATATGGCCGCCAGACATATCAGATTTTTTCACAGGAAATGTGTCTATCCGCCACATCCACCACGCTCTACCAGTACCTCCGCACACCAAAAGCCTCACTGCATCCCTCACCAAACTATCTCGAATCTCCAGTACTCTGAAATCCCGAAGCTCATGGATTTGATATCCTGGTCGTAACTCTCTGCACAGGATCCTCATCGTCTCATGGGAAATAATGGTAAACGTGATCGTTCTCGAGGTAACACCCACATCTCACAAACGGTGTTACTAGTTGGATTCACGCCTAATACTCCTCTATGGCTCCTAGCCATACTACCGGCTCACCGAAAGGACTTCTCCCGCAAACCGCCCTCACCATTCTCTACTTGACTCTATCACGTCGGACGCCTCGACCCTTCCTACATGTTCAAATCCTCTTTAATACCTTTCATTATCATTCTCATTCATGACGGCTGCCTATACCCTCGCCACCCTCAACGCCTTCGAACTCTCCGCCAACAATCTCGCAGAACTCGATGGAGTTCTAACGAGCCTCATCAATACCTCGAACTCGCCGACCACTGAAACCCCAATCACAGCACTTTCTACCAACCTCAGCGCTGTTTGCCGCACGAACAAAGCACTGCGATCACCAGACTCGTCAGCTTTTCCACTACATCCCTTCATCGTTGGGTCCTACGCTGCCTCAACCTCAACCCAACTCCACCTCTCCACAACCCATTGTCAATAACTTAGCGGAAAAGCCCGCCCCTCAACCTACGTTTTACATGGATCCCTTCGCTCCGTGCTCAATGTCCCGTTCTTCGATTCGAATCAAATTACTTCTGCCTCAAATGTATGAAAGGGACAGACTTTGAGCATTCTCGTTCCCCATCTGCAATATCTCAATCACCATGTCGAAACCGGTCGAATACTGCTGTTTGGGAGCAACAGGACTCTACATTCTCGTTCCGTCGCTATTACTCTGCTCAGTGGATGATTCATGGAACCTATACTGACTAGTCCCGTCTTCGCAGCTGGGACCGATGTTGGTGAGCTTCGGTTTACCCGACTCCCGAGTGGATGTGGGTGTTCAAAAAACAGAGGGGTAACTGGGTATATGCTGATTGTTACACGTGATCAATGGGTGAAGAACATTTTCTCGAAATCTCGAGGACGGCTTGGGATCGCGGAATTAACACCATCGATATAGGAGTTGGAACACATTATTTGCGTTGAAGGTGAGTAGTCATTTGGAATGTGTAGTATGCACAGGAGCACCCATTGTTGACCAACGTTCTAGTACAACATCCCCCGACACCAGATGATCATCGCTTCGAGGTGCTCAGGCTCGTTTGGTATCAGGGCTCACGCTGACCCAAGTTTGCACGACCACAGGCCTGAGGCAATACACCGACCAGAGAGCTAGATCAAAACACCGGCGGGTACATTTCTATTTTACAGTAGTTTACCTACTTGAGCTATGCAATATAGCGGGGTCGGTTGATTTATCATCTTTCATCCTCCATCCTTCGTCGACTCGAGCTCTCTCGAGCAACTTCTGAGACTCAGTCGGGGTCTCACAAACACCCATCCACAGCACAAAACTGGTCCTTGAAATCGTGCGGTACGTTTCAAGCAACGTTTCAAATGGAATAGATACAGTAACATACAAGGTAAACAATGTGAATTCGACTCTCAACTACACATTCTTGTCGGCGTCCGGGCCTCCCACCCCTGCCCCCTGCACAGGGCCACTTGCACTACCACTCGCAGGATTCGCGGTTGCTACCAGTTGCATTGGAATATCTCCCTGATCTGCATCCTCAACAAGTGGACCTTGTTCATCAACTTCTCCAGGCCTCGGCTGCGGGGATGGTTTCAAACCAGAGCGACCCTCCATCTGCTCGTTGCGGTCTACCTCTCCAGTATCTGTAATGTCTCTCGAGCTACCACCGGAGTCCTCTGTCTGTGCTTCTGGTTGCGGTGGACTTTCACGAGGAGCGGGGGAGTTGATACCTTCATGGAATATGTGCTTGAATTGATCTGGTGGCAGCTCTGGACGAGCCGCTCTAACCCGCTCTATGGCATCTTGCCAGCCTGTTCCCAGATTAAAGATACAAAGAAATTTGTAAGTTTCCCGTTCCTCCGCCAGGCGATTATTCACGAATGTTATCAGCTCCAGCCCTGCTGAAGACATCACAAGCGGCGAGATCTTTGATTTGCCAGGGGAGTGGGACAATTCGGCATCGGATTGGGGATACTCGTTGATATGATCCGATAGAATTTCAATGAGGCTTTGCTTGTGGGGCCAGTCTGCACCACCCCAATCTCTACTGAGTGAACCCAGATATCCTAAGTTGGTCTCGGGATCTGTGGGAGATAGACCATTCAAAGTCTTCCTGAGCTTTGAAAGTGGGAGGGAGGAATGGCCAGGAATAACACTGAAGTGGTCTTCGGGAAGTTTGTGCACGCGTCGTATAATATCCATTGCCTCCATCCAATTGAGGCCATCCTCATAAGAAGATGTATGATCATAGATAGCCCTGTCAAGGATAGTGCCATGCATATTAGATAAAAACGCGCGGCCAACAGCTGATTTGACAAGCGGGGAAGTGGTGGTTACTGTGGGTATATGGAGAGCAAAGTCAGGTGAAGACGCGATAATATGCTGAGGCAAATCCTCCATCAAAGTCGCCCAATAGCAGTTCGGGTCAGCTGAGCTCTGTACTATCTTTGTGTATAGACCCCAGAAGTAATCATGATTGTCTGGATCTGTTTTGACAGGGATGGGGAAGGGAGGTGTAGAATCTCGACCGCTTTCATTCCTGCCATTCATTGAAACATTGGTCCAATGGAGAAGGCACTTCAGATGTCCCGTTCGCCTTTCAGCAGCAAGAAAATCCCTCTTTTCGTACGTCAGATGATCTTCAATGCCCCTTGGAGGGAGATTGGGATCAAGCGCCGCCTCAATGTCACTAACAGCCCACTCTCTCACTGGGAGAAAGAACCATTGGTCAAAGACGGCGGGCATAACAAGATGCAGGGGAATCTTTGACAGGATATTCCGGAGATGGGGGATCATGTGTGGGCTGTCTCGGAGCTCTGCAACGAGCCAGCGGAATGCATCAAGTTCATAAAAAGGAGGGGCAAGGTCAATGCTTGAACGTTGGAGGAGTTCAAGATCGACAGACGACCAATCTGAGAGACTATTTATTATTTCTCCGAAGGTCGACATTGAGCGTCTGAAATTGTGATAGGCAGAATCGGTAATCCAATCCCTATAATAAAGAAACAATGCCACACGGCGCAGGGGACTGAGGATGAGAGAGATAAATCTCAAGACTTGGAATACAGCCCATGCCTGGGGTGATTTGTAAGGGCATATGTATTCCATAGGAGGTAGTGTCATGATGAAATCAACGGGCGAATAATCTTTAGAATATTCAGTGCGAGTTCGCATCTCCCTGAGCTTCCATGTAACTTGTCGTGCCTGTCGAATAACATCAACAGTGGGGATGATCGTAGTTCCAAAGTAGAAGGCAGCAGCAAATGCAACAACAGCCGTCGAAATTTTGAACAGGACTGGCTGTCGCGTCCGCAACAACTCCAGTAGCCCAGCAAGGAAGAGGAAGAGTGCGAATTCGAGTAGCATTGGGAGGGAAGCGAGGATCATTGGAACACGCCACTTCTCCAGGCTCTGATTTCGGAGCCACCGAAGCGCAAGTGCTTCAGACGGGGTGCGCGTGTGGGTATGGCGGCGATGCTCTCGGAGCCACTGTTTACAGAGAAGAGCAAACAGGGCATCGACGAGAGCGAGGATAAGGCTTAGGAACCACAGCACATTGATTCGAACCACGGATGACGATACTTCAAACTCATCAGGCTCAGGTATTGAGCTGCCGTTCAACTGCCGAGATATCTGCTTCAGCAGTACGACAGTAGTGTCTTCTGGTGCTTCTTGGAGCCATTGGTACGATTCGATAGTGAAGGCAGTAACGACTGCAGAGAAAAGACCGGCCTAATATCCAAGACAAGGCATCAGTCTTCCGAAGATTACAACAATTCCGGGAAATCAGGCACGTACAAAGACCAATAACGTGTCAATATCCTCCTTCCATCCTCCAACGAGTCCTTCATCCAACGAGGTAACCTCTGTCATGACAACATCCCAAGATTTCTCAAGTGTAGGGTTTTTAGGATCCTGGATGTGGATGAGCATTCGAACGAAGCCATTGGTAACGTGCTCACCAATGCCTCGTTAGGTGCATCTTTATTTCCTGCGGGTTTGTCGGTCTTCATACCGTCGGGCGGGTTTTGCCCTCCCGTTCCTGTATCCTGAGGAGTGAACAGTGAGGGAACTGTACGACCGATCGGACATCGGCAAAGCCTTACCGTCCTCAATTCATCCTCGCCCTCGTGTTTGTCCGTAGCCTGAGGCAAGACTTCCTTGGCACTTGTAAAAGCCTGAGTAAAAACTCAATGAATGAGACTCGATTCACGCTGATGCAGAAAAGCTCGATCGTGGCAACTCACCGATGGTGCCGCGTCTGTTTCTCGCACCTCCGTATCATCCGATGGTTTCGTTCCAAGTCCGACCTGAGCCAAAGGTAGGAAATCAACTAACAGCGATAAGTAACACGAATGTGTTGCTCACCTGTACAGGTTTTTCCTCCCGCGGAGGCTCATTTGCCGATTCACCTGCAATCTCCTTTGATGCGGCACCCGTAGACTGTGTAACAGAATATTGAACTCCTCAGTGTGTGATATGGATGCAACAATTCGTAGCCCTACCAGAGCGAGATTCTCTAGCGATGGCTGAGGTTCGTCGGATGTTGGAGGCTGCGAGTGCTGTGAAACAGCGCAGAGGACGTAAGGTTGAGTGAGACGGCGCTCCAGAAAGTGCTTTCAACGTTGGAAACCCACCTGAATTTGAGGGGGAGTCGATTTTCTTGAGCTACGAGTCCTTTTCCTGGTAGGCGGGGTGTCTGAGGACATAGTGCGAGAGAACTCCTGGTCGCAACGTGCATCCGGCGTGCATAGTTCAACTAAGATAGCTCCCAGCAAGCGACCGGCCCGCCCATAAATATACCCTAACTGGGTCAGGCACTACTGTCCCACGACCCTCCCCTGAACGACGCTTCAACTTTGCTTCAACTTCAACTTGCCAGAGCGTTCTCTGTTCGGATTCCGGAATCCGAACGGCCATCTTGTCTCTGAGCTCATTGCTACTATCCGTCTTTACACGCCCCTTTCTAACTCATACATTCCGTTCACACATTTACTATGGATTAATCACCAATAGTAGAGGCGATGGAGAATCATCGATATAGCAGGTTGCTTTTGACGGGCAGTGGGTTGTAGCAGGCATGGCTCGATTGATGAGACTGCAAACGTGCCGATGGGACGCCCACCCCGGCGCGGAAGTTCGAGCTTGAGAAAGGTATTACATTATTTCATTGTCCAATTCCAACCTCAAACCCCTCATGGTTTGAATACGACCCCAAACAACCCCAGGAACGTATCTGGACGTGAAAATGGGTAGCATGCATCTCTCGCCAAACAAACTCATGGAAGTTTGACTCACGGGTCTACCCGATACTTAACTTCTCCATCGTTCACTGGTACCAGCCCAGAGGGAATACTCTCCACCAAGCACTGAATGATAGACTCACAATGCGGTGACTGTCGATCTTCCCTTGAATCCAAGCAAGAGCAGCTCTTCGACATGAGATATAATCGGTTTCTCGGCCTCGTATTTGGCCACGGTTGACCTGCTCGATCGCGCGGCTGTGGTATAATCGATCCGGATCGAACTCGCACAATTCCCAATCCTACAAATCGTCGCATGTCAATTGTGAGAGACATGAGTGGCCTATTCCACATACGCACCTCTTCGCGAGACAACATCGAATGCTCGCTCTGAACCTCTACAGACTTCGCCTACGTGCAGCAACTTCGTTCAAGTGATCCGACTGTCATGCTCTCCGAATCGAGCTAGCACCGGTGTGACGGACTTTGCCACTTGAGAGAAACGAGGTCGTGCAGATCATTCGTCATCTCTTCAACAACCGTAACGGCGACTTTGAAGGAGGTAAGGGAGTCGTCAATTCTGGGGGTGGGCTGGATCCTAAAGTCGGCTTCAAGTTGGGATTACTCGATGGCTGGACGGTTCTTCAAGTTCAGAAGGGCACTTTTACCCGACAAACACACCGCTTGCAAAGACAGTGCTTGATGAAGCGTTATGGACATGGGATCAGACGCTTTGAGGATAGCTGGGATATCCAGAAGCTGCCTTACGCAGTCAGAACAATGATTCGTGGTTCAGAACCCACAAGCCAAACACACCTTGGTCCATTCTCCTGTCAACGAGCGTTTCGTAGCTTTCCAGTCATAGGTCCATATTCGTGGTCAGTATAGCCATGATATATCTGGTCCGTAGGATAGGTTGACAGACGCGATACGCTCATATTCACCCCAGCATTTGTTGCAGCCTCGTTAGTGAGAAGGTGACCATTTCGAAGGATTAATTGAGCCTAAAAACATTGCGAATAATCCTGATGTAAAGGGTCAAAACTGATTCAACCCTGTTCCGATTGCCACACACCTTGCGAGAAGTAAGGGATTTTGGTCGTGGTAGTGGGTGGAAAGGAAACGGCAAGGGGCACGGGCGCTTCGATGAACAACCCTCACCCTCCCACCTCCATCGTCATTTTGGTCAATTCGGACCGTTCGTTGCGCGCACCTCCTTTCGTTCGACACTCTTCTCAACTCATGCAAGCTCATTCGAATCGTCGCGCCTGGCCAACGCTCTCTTGCCGGGATTCGGGATGGAGGTCACAAGTGGGGACGGAATGGGCATGGATAGACGCGATGGGGCAGTCTTGGGTGTGTCTGAATGTGCATTGTCGATAATTGCGACTGAGTGCTGAACAGTCAGAATGAGGGCTTCTGATTCACTCTCAAGTTCACGGCGACTCAACCACCCCACAACTTGGTTCTGTCAAACCGCGTTTCGACCGACGATTCTCACCTGTAACCTCGACCACCACCGTCATCTTGGTTAACTCGGACCAGTTGCTGCTCACACCTCCTTTCTTTCACCACTCCTTTCGACTTATGCAAACCTATTCGCAACGTCGTACCTGGCTAACGCTCTTTTGCCGGAAATTGGAATGAAAACTTCGCTCACCTGCACAGCCAAGATTGACCTGTTTCCCTCATCTAAAAATCCACCTTTCGCGATTCACCGCCTGCCACCATGACTTACGACCGTCATACGTTTGGTACCCGCTCAAGAGAGAGAGCTGTCCTTGGATGGATGGCCTTCGGTGACAGACATTCCAATAGAGAAAGACGGAATCAGGGTTGGGATGATGGACGAGGACGGAGACCTGCTCAGCTCGAGGGAGTATCTTCCGGCTACTATGGTCTGACTGGAATTTTTTCTCTGACCCAAGCCTCCAAGAGAACCCGTGTTTTTGGAGGCTGATCGAGGCGATTTTCCTCGTTCCAATCTCCGTGTTATCTGCCATGTCGCAGTATCAACTAGTACAGGTATACAATGACAATATTGGCAAGGATGCTGAACTTTCGTCGAGGGAATCCTAGTCCACACCATCCACTGCCGCTGCCAACTCGTTCGACAACCACGCAGGTTGTGATCCAAGTCCCTGATCCACTCCGGCGACTTGCCCGCCTAGTTCGAGTTTTCGCGCCAATTCCTCAAATTTCTCAGACGGTGGTGTGCCTGGGTTTCATGTGCGTAAAACGGGCTACCCTCCTCTCGGTTCTCGACAATAGTGGAGTGTGTCGGCTATCCACCACTCGCCATTCTACTATCCGCCTTCTTACTCCCCGCTCGCCATTCTCTACCTACTGAATTTAACCGTCCACGCCCACGCCTACCATCCATCCTCCGTGTTTACGCTTCTTGGTCGCCCTCCAATCCTCCCTTTTGATGGTGGAGGACCCCTAGCTCCTCAACAATATCGTGGAACGTGCCAGCTGCTCGCTCTCGGCAGCACGAGTATGACCCTGCTATGCACCCACCGCCACTTTCATAGCATGGTTGGTCCAGTGACGATCGTGTAGATGCATATGTATCTCAGCGCTCCCCGGTCCCCAACTCGATAACTTCTGAGGACTTCGATGTCCCGATTTCGTACGATTTGTTGTGGTACATCTTCATTCCTCTCATCCGACCAGACCCTTCGGTATAACTCGTACTTCCTGGTTTCTGAGCCCTCGGCTCACGCATCCACTTCTAAATCGTAGACTGTAGATAGCAACGTACTATAGTTGCACTCCAGAATTTATATATTCAGATACAGGTTCTCAATGTATCAATGTGTCGTGATGAATCTTGGTACAGCTGGCAACACCCTAAAGATCGGGCGCACCGCGCGGTGGTACGTCCTGTGGTACGCTGCACGCGACACGGAAGCCCAATGACGATTCAGAAGAGGCTCGTTCCGCTAGTCGAGGGCTTTTAAGTGGCCCGAGTTCATTTGTTCCTCATCAGAGGAAACTCAAAGGAGGGTCCAAGTGAGGCTTGTGGGTCCATATGTATGCTAAATATCGATCGTGATTTTCTGACTTCCGTTTTTCCGTCATGTGCTGGGGATGCAAGTCGCTCAAGTATTATGAGAGTACAGTACGGGAAGTACACGAATGATAGGCTGCCAATCTACGGTACGGTGAGTCATCATACCAGGTTCTGGGCGATGATAAAAACATGTAGCATCAAAATGCTACTTGCGAGATAAATATATCGCGAAAAAAGTCGTAGATCTTCCAGGTGGCTCCCTGCCTCTTCAGATGTCCCATTTGTGCAAGGCTCCTGCCATAAGATCCGCAGTATCCCAGTCTTTGCCGGCGTAAGGGCTCTCATGATAAGGGATCGGCAGCTCTGTCAAAGCGTTGAGAACAGAGGGTCAAGCACACTCATAAAGCAATGTTTCCAGAAGGCCAGTTACGTCTAGGTCTATCAAACTAATGAGCACTACGAAGTGCGACTGAAGGCCCAAGAGAACTCACCTCAAGCCTCGTTATCACCACACCGTAGTGCCATACACGGGTGACCTTTCACCCTCTTCACAGCGACCTCTGTCTCTTTCTTTACGCTCTCAACAACTCGGGGAATGGCACTGCGCCCCTGGACCGCAAGCTAGAAATTGTTACTGCGAATTCTACCAGGCAAGGGTTAGTGGCGCATCAAAGGTTAAATGTTGAGGGTCAGATAACCCGCCATCGTCGCATCGTCCTCATGGACACCTTCCCCGAAGCTCGGTTTCTTTCTAGCCTCCTTTCGATGACCAACTTTATCGAATTATGATCCCGCTCTTTCATGACGATAATGAGGTACCGACAGCGAAGATTGAACTCAGGAAAGAAGAGGAGGTTCCATCGTACGGATCTGGTTCCACGAGCGAGTTCTGACGGCACTCGACAATTCGGATTTCGATACGCCTTGGGCGATGAGTTCTGATATGAAAGTGAGAGGACCGTGCTTGAAGAAAATGGGAATTGATAGGTACCTCTTTGTCCAAAAGTTCGACTTTGGAGTCGTACAGCGCCTGTTCATCGTACCCCACCGGCCACCACAAGGACATCTCGTGAGATGTGAATGCCCACCGTCGCGCCGCAGGATGTTCTCGATCCCGTCTCCTGAGAATAATGAGGGACTGGAGGGTTCTTTTAAAGGAGCGACGACCCCTCAACGTTCAACCTCCACTTGATTCAGCAAAATGTGTGCCTTCTCCATGTGAGTGATCGATCCTTGGACGGTAGTATCGATGCTTGTTTCGAGGAAAAGAATGATGTGCGAGCATAGAAAGCTCGGATTTACACTGTGTGGCTCCTGAGCTCATTGGAACGATAAAGTCTAGCGTTCATCGGCTCGGGCCTCAAAATTTGACTATCAAAGTGGGGAGGCTGAGCGAAAGGTACGGTGGTCAGGAATACAAAAACGCACCATTTGTCGTTCTGCGCCTCCCTGACGTATACTTTGCCTGGATGCTCTGAGCTCGTCGGACCTCCTCATACGATCCCAAATTTTCCTTCAAGCTCTTCCAATAGATTGGCGGTTTCGCAATAGAAGAGTAGTATTCTGCCCTCTCGGGTTGAATTTATCCTGCTCAAATTCTCGAACAAGATGACGTTCCTGGTTAGATACACGTCGACTGGAGTATCCAAACGACAGGATACAAGCTCAGCGTGCGTGATTGATGATGGACTAGGGGACGATGTGTTGAGGGAGCTTGAGGTTGTCTTTAGGACGTCGGGCGTCACTTCTCCGATACGCAGAAGTTCGTACGTTGAACGAGGCCGATTTGGAAGGAACACAAGATTCGAGGAATAAAGGAATGGATTGATACGCAGAGATGGCTGTCGGACAACAAGCAAGGTCAAGAACCGTGTAGATGTGAGGTGGTGGTCATGGATAACGCCGCGGACGCTGACAAATCTTTTGCTCGACGTCTGCAACATCCACCGCCGCGGCTCATCAAGGAAAACCACTCTCAAACTCCCTCTCAGGATTTATTGCAGCTCATCAACCCACCTCATGATCCCGCTCGTTGGAAACGTCATACATGAATTTCTCGTCAACAGCTCTCCTCAATCGAACTCCTCCCTGGCAACACCAACGCCAACCCCCGCGATACCAACTCCAAGACCCCGGAAGGTCTTGCATAGAAAGTCACAGAATTAGACTTCCATACTGCTGCAGCACCTTGTCCGGCATGCAATCTTTTCCGGCGAAATTCCCAAAGACGACGTTGTCGCCTTGCTAAGGACGCTACTGGAGACTAATCCAACTCTCTCGTTTGGACAGGCGATGTCGATGTCCTCCCTAGTTCCGTCTCCTCCACAGGACTCGGATCTCATTATCTGGCTCCTTGGTTCTGCCTCACCCTCGTCTACCTTATCCGATGATACCCTTGCCTTGCAGAAGTTCGACCTCTCCCATCTGAACGCTCAGGAGTCGTAGAAACGGGGATTAATAGGAATACGGTCACGCTCTCCAGCTTTCGCCCGACTCCAGTGACAGAACCGCCTCGATGCAAGCGAACGACATCGATATCATTACTACCCGAGGGTGACGGTCGGGATCCCGCACACGAGAGCTCTCTTTTCCATTCAAGGTGCCGAACGGCCAGACCAACTACCACAAGTTGACTTTTCCTTTAACGACCTGTCGTCAACGCTTATCTCGCTAATATTTCTTGCAGGTACTCGCTGCTGTCCCAAATGGGTGGTGACGACAATCACGATCTCTCCGCCCACCGAATCTTCTTGGCCGCTTTGGTCTGGCTGTACCTTCATGGTACATCGAGCCAATAGACTCGCGTTGATACATTCCCGTCTTTCGTACCGAGTACTATTCGTGCTTTATGGTCATCGGCATCAACACCAACAACTCGATCAAGCGTGTATTGGTTCCTAGCCATTCGAACCGTAAGTAAGCGCCTACTCCATCGCGCTCAGTAGCTCACGCTTGGACGTGTTTCTAGTTCCATTCTTTGGGTTTCAAATGCAATCGTTGATCTCCGATCTTTCCTTGGGGGTAGCGACCTGTTGAAGGTATATTCGAGATTTAATGGACGATGGTATGTATGCGCAACCATCTTCCCGGACCGACAACCGGTGAGCTTCATCTGTGTTTCTGCTTCGCCAGAGATTTTCAACTCATCGATTCTTACGCACCCGGTGTGACCTAGGCAGTGTTCTTTTCAGAACCCATCTAGGAGGAAGACTCGGGAAGACCAACATGGATCTCAAACACCACGACAAGGTCACCCCGTCGATGCCACGATATGTCTATCTCAGCTTCGTCGTGCCTTATATAGCCCATAGTATAGTTGTCAGTCATAGTAGTCGTCGCATCCACGGTGAACTGTATGTGAACCATATATTTCATGCATTTGTGTATTCTACAATCGGATTCGTCTTAAAGTTGGCGTGAGTGTTCTACGATCATTTGAGAGCCCGCCCCGATGTACAGGTCCATCGCTTCAGCGTCGTTCTCTCTCCTCTCTGGGGTCTTGGAGCCATCATTGTACTATCCTTTTGATTGGGCTATGTAAGTATCTCGATTCGTTCTTGATTAACTTGGTGCAAAAAACACCTTGGGAGTCGGTAGCCACTACTTGTCTCTACAGCTCTCCATTCTCCCTCCCCACCGTCGGCCCTTCTACACCTCGATTTCTTTATCTCGAGCTCGGTTTCTGGACGGGCCCTAACTGTACAGTCTCGTTGGCCTTGAGGAAGTTGACAGATTACTGTCGCCATCATGGGTGGTGGGCTCTAGAGAGGACAATAAGGGTGCTCTGAAAGGAAGGGCAAGTCAATCGTAGCATTTTTCATTGGCGCAATCTGAAGCTCACATTTCGTTTTCAAGGACCGAATCTTCGATGTCGCAGTCTCAATTATCCAGGAACCCATTTGAGGTTCGGCAGTCTAGACTAGGAGCAAGCCTTTTTTTTCAGTTTCGTAGGGGTTAAGCACAAAGTTGATAGAATCGAAGTCGGTCGCGAACTCGATTCTATCAAGCCTTGGTCGCCTTAATCAAGATACACGGTTTTCATGTTTTGATGTCGTAGTGACAAAGTCGGAGGATTCGAAGGGGAAAGGAGGAGAGCGAGACCTTATGATCGGCGTAGTAAGCTGGACAAGTGTAAGGCATCAGTTGATGAAAAAGGGGAAGCTCAAGAATGGGAGACGGAAGAGTTGCCAGGGCGCAGAAAAAAGGTTGACCTTCTCACGCATTGACCAGGTCGGTATCTCCGCGCCGAGTGCCTGGCTCGATCTTCAACGTCAACCACGATGACGGTCTCCTTGGTCTTTGTGTTATTTGACGGCTCCCTCCATACAGAGACTTGAAACTTGGCTTATAAACCCCGGCTTTTTCTCTTGATGACTGCGCCGGTACTTGAACATCTCAACACAAGTGGACAAGACCACTACCGAAGGGTGACCGATGATGCTTAGGTTGGCGATGTGGATTCAAAGACGGCGGTTGGTCAGTGGGTTCATCTCGATGGAAAAACCAGTGCTCGATATTGTACAATAAATCCCAAGCAACGTTTCGAATAAAATAGAGACAGCAACATATACACTGAATTTGGCTCGCAAAAACTTCAAGAGAATACAGAAAGACAGCAAATTTGAACTTTGAACTCTCAACTAAACGTTCTTGTAGGCCCCCAGACCTCCTACCACCACTACCCCCTGTCTAGAGCCACTTGTACTACCACTCGCAGGATCCGCAGGCATCACTCGCTGCCTTGAGATACTTCCCTTTTCATCTCCGACTTCAACAAGTGGGCTTCGATCTTGGTCTCCTGACTCGGGCTGCGGTGATGGTCCCAAGTTGGAACGGCCAGACATCTCCCTGTCGTCGTGGCGTACTTCTCGAGCACACTCGACGTCTTTCGGGGTATCACCAGGGTCCTCTGCTTGTGCTCTAACCTCAGGCTGCTGCGATGGAAGTCTGTCCCGGGCCCAAAGAGCACGGACTCGGGAATAGACTCCGGATACTACGCGCAATACCTTTTCGAAGGGGTGTAGTTCTCGCGAGCTATCATCGGGTTCTTCTGTCTGTGCTTCGGCTTCGGCTTCCTGTTGCGGTGGACATTCACGAGGTGTAGGGGGGTCAATACCTTTCTGGTATATGTGCTTGAATTGATCCGGTGGTAGCTCTGGATAAGCCGCTCTAACCCGCGCCATGGCATCTCGCCAGCGTGTTCCACCACCGGTAGACCATTGAAGGATCCTCCAAGTCTCCTGTTCCTCCGCCAGGCGATTATTCACAAAAGTGATCAGGTCCAGCCCTGCTGGAGACATCACAAGTGGCGAGATCTTTGATTTGCCAGGGCAGTGGGACGATTTGGCATTGGATTGGTACTTGTTGATATGCTCCGAGATAATTCCAACAAGTTCGCTCCTGCGCCACACCTCTGCACCATTCCAGTCCCTACTGAGTGAATCCAGATATCTGAAGTTGATCTTGCCAGGATCTGTGGGAGATAGACTATTCAACGTTTTCTCAAGTTTTGAGAGCGGGAGAGAGAAATGGCCGGGGATAACCCCAAAGTGGATCTTGGGAAGTACGTGCATGCGTTGCACAATATCAATTGCCTCTATCCAAACCGTGATACTAGCCCAAGGATGTATATGCCGTTGCCCTTCGAGGATAATGCTATGTGCCTTGGACAAGAATTCACGGCCAACAGCTGACTTGACAAACAAGGAAGTGGTGGTTGCTGTGGGTAGATGGAGAGCATAATCTGGTGAAGATGCAATGATATGCAGAGCCAGATCCTGCATCAAGGTCACCAAATAGTGCTTTGAGGCAGCTGAACTCTGTGCTATCTCTGTGTATATATGCCAAAGGCAATCACGTAGACCATCATCTGGGATTGCATCAATGCCCTCAAAAGGGGTGGGGAAGGGAGGTAGAGGATCTTGGCCACTGCCACTCCCACCATTCATTGACACATGGGTCCAATGGAGAAGGCGCTTGAAATGTCCTGTTTGCCTTTCGACAGCAAGGAATTCATGCTTTGCACCTGTCAGATGATCTTCAATACCTTTTGAAGAAAGATTGGGATCAAGTGCTGCCTCAATGTCACTGACAGTCCACTTCCTCCCCGGGGGAAAGAACCATTGGTCAAGGACAGTGGGCATAACAAGATGCAGGGGAAAAGTCGACAGGATATTCCGGAGATGGGGGATCATGTGTGGGCTGTCTCGGAACTCTGCAACAAGCCAGCGGAATGCATCGAGTTCATAAAAAGGAGGGGCGAGGTCAACACCTGAACGTTGGAGGAGTTTGAGGTCGACAGATGACCAATCTGAGAGACTACTTGTAGTTTTCCGGACTATTAGGTCCCAGCCGGGGAGGGTGCGGGTTCCAAGTGCAAGAAAACTGATATCAGCCGAGTTAAAGAACATGCGAGGAATATGAATAAGTCTCAAGACTCGGAATGTGATCCATGCCTGGGGAGATTTGTAAGGACATACATATTCCATGGGAGGTAGAGTCATGATGAATCTATGAGGCGACAAAGCTTTGGGGTTCATGTGCTCATACCCGAGCTCCCGTGTAACTTGTAGTGCCTGTCGAAAGATATCAATGGTGGGGATGATCGTAGTTCCGGAGTAGAAGAGGGCGGCAAGCGCAACCACAATCGTCGTGATCGCGAATGGGACTGGATGTCGCGTCCGCAGCAACTCCAGCAGCCCAGCCAGGAAGAGGAAGAGGGCAATTTCAAGCAGGATCGGGAGGGATGCAAGGATAGTTGGAACATGCCACTTTTCGAGGCTCTGATGTCGAAACCACCGAAGCGCAAGCGCTTCAGATGGTGTGCGTGTGTGGGTATGTCGGCGATGCTCTCGGAGCCACTGTTTACAGAGAAGAGCAAACAGGGCATCAACAAGAGAGATGATGAGGCTCAGAAACCATAGCACGTTGATTGCGACAACTGATGATGATACAGTGAACTCGTCCGGGTCAGGGGCAGAGCTGCCGCTCAATTGCTGGGAGATCTGTCTCAGCAATGCAACGGCGGTATCCTCCGGGGCTTCTTGGAGCCACTGATATGATTCAATGGTGAAGGCGGTGACAACCGCAGAAAAGAGACCAGCCTGATACACAGAGAAAGCTTTCAGAATTATGAAGACGCCAGGAGGCTAAGGCACGTACAAAGACCAGCAAGGTGTCAATATCATCTTTCCATCCTCCGACAAATCCTTCATCCAGCGCAGTGACCTCCTTCATGATGACCTCCCAAGATTTCTCGAGGTCTGCAGGTTTTGGAGTATCCTTGACACAATTGAGAACTCGCGGCTCGAACTTGGTCATTGGTAGAAGACTCACTGAGGCCTCATTAGATGTACCTTCGTTTCCTGCGGGGTTATTGTTCTTCGTTCCGTCCGGCGGGGCCTTCTCCGTCGCTCCTGGAGCCTATGAAGTGATTGAGCGAACTCCGATGTATGGCGGGATAATCCATCGGCAAAGCCATCTTACCGTATCCACCTTGTCTTCACCTGCGTCCTTTCCCGTGGTGTGAGGCGAGGGCTCCCTTTTGACGCTCGTGGAACCCTGTGTGAAAGTCACAGGTGAATGTTTGAGACCCGATTTGCGTCGGTGTAGATGAGCGATCAACTCACCGATGGTGCTTGATCTGCTCCTTGTGCTTCAGAATTCGTGCTGTCATGCAACGGCTTTGTTCCAAGTTCGATATCCCCGGACCCGATCTTGAGCAAGGTTAGAGAGGTTGTTTGACATCGACGAGTGTGTCGCTCACTGGTCCAGGAGTCCCTTCCCGCTGAGGCCCGTCTTGCGGAGGCTGCATAACATTAACGAGATGCTGTAATGGCAGACCGTTGAGCGATGCAAACACTTGACGAATCGATTCAAAGCCTTACCAGAGAGACGCTTTCTCGTGGCGACTGAGGTTCGTTGGATGGTGGAGACTGCGAGCGCTATAAAACAGCACAGAGAATGTAAGGTTGAGCGATGAGACCAAGCTGCAGCAGATATATCGTTGAAAGCCCACCTGAGAAGTTCGCGAGGAAGTCGATTTTCTAGAGCTACGAGTTTTCTTCCTGACTGACGGGGTGTCTGAAGACATGGTACGAGAGGGAGGTCCTGGCAACGTGTACCTGGCATGCACTGAGTGAGGTTTCGCAGCTCGCGTGCATAGCACAACTTGAACAAATTTCAGAGATAGCAGATGGATCGATGGATCGATGATTGGAGGAATCAGGCCGATTTATCGTGCAAGTCGACGGTCCGCCGATGTGCCATCAGCAAACCCATGGCTTATTGTGCACTTCTATCCCCACGACCCTGGGCAGGGCGCTTGCAAAACGCACACAGCCCTTGCCAGAGAAGCCTCGATCGACTATCTTACGATTTGGCTTCGACTCGTTGAAGTAGGCGCGCTCCCTTCGGTGAGCTCTCCACATGGGTCCCTCCCTACTCTTGTAGGGGACATATCGCTATCTTCCATCCTGGTTCACCGGTGGTTGGAGAGACCAACGCCTTCGGACTTTATTCGATGCGACGAGCAGTCCGCCAAGATGGTAGAGCACACTCGTCGAGAGAACGAGTATTAGGTGGTTTTCTCCGGTCGTCCAATCTAGGTCCATCCGAATCAAGCAGCATTCTTGGTTTTCACGACGTGGGTGGATATTTCGTGGGCTCGAGACCACTCAGAAGCTGAGTTGAATTCCATACATCACCGCGTAAAGAGGAATGGAATGGAGAGGAATCGTTACGAACTCAGGGTCCTGATATTCCGTGGCGGGTTGAACAACCATCATCATACGATGAAACCGACGGTTTCATATTTGGGGAGAAAAGGGCCATCGTTCTATAGCAGAGTCTACTATAAAAGAGTCCCCAATCTCAAATCACAAGACCAGCAACTGTCTAAAAAGATTCATCATCGCCGAATGAAGATAGAACGTACAAGAAACCGGATCGCGTCATCGAGCCTAAGCAAACGTCGTGAATTCTTGGGCACGACATAGCGATTAAAGCACCTAGTAGGAAAGTGACGGCAACGAGATTTGCAGCGTGTGGTGGCGTGTACATAAGAGCGGAGGAAGGAGGGGATGGTGTCGTGTCCGGCACCATCACTGAGCAACACCTGGCATCTGCGTCAGTGAGAATGGCAGAGAGCTAACTTGGAGGTCACTGGAAGCGCTCCTGGTGGTTTTAGGGCTAGCAACGGTGGGTTGATGGAGATTGGACTGGAACGAGGGTTGGTGAATTGACCTTGCCAGCTGTACGGCCTCGGATCTCGATGGAAAGACAGCGGCGTGTATGTTTCAATGGAGGAAGACGAGGGGTGGGGTCATGTCCGGTGGTAAATTACTCGGGTTGCGGAGAGGTTGCACGAGAGGATGGGACGTCGGCCGTTGGATATATCGAGTCATCCTCTAAACAATGGTCTTTTGCAAATACGATCTGGAGCCTTGTTGATTGCTGTGCATCTGGTCTCGGGATCCTTCTGTACACCGACTTTAGACACAAAGTGGAGGACGCCGACTGCGCCAGGTGGGTCTTTGAATCGACGTTAGTCAACCCAGGTCGAAGAGGAAGTTACGGTGCGCGGCCAACAACGAGAATCTTGGATACTGCCTGACGAGCATGTCCAAAATCTACCGAGAGTGTGGTTTTGTCATGATGAAGGGGAATTGTAGGCATGCGAGGACGATCCGCGATATGAGAGATTCGAGTATGGGTGAAAGGGAAGCGGAGAGGACGGCTGTGAGATTGAAGCTTTGCGTGAGTTGGCTCTCCATCTCTGTCTGATTCGTGGGTAATGAAGGTGGTGCCGTCGACGAAGTGGTTGAGATGGTTGTCGTTGTCAGGAGAAAAACTACACGTGATCGTGAAGTCACTTGTCTCCCCTCATCTCCTTCCCTGTCTCCTCCCACAAAACCGTACCAATCGAGACCTTTCATCGCACGATACGGTCGTGAATCTTCCCCATCACAACGTCCAAACAGGCAGAATCTCGTTTGGAACAACAATGCAGACGAACGTCCAGTGGTCATTTCTTCAATAATGGCACCGACAGCGATCTCGATCAAGCCAAACCTCTCCTCGATGGTTGGGAATCTTATGAGAGGTGTTTGTCGTACGCTGAGGCAGGTGCGTGTATTTCTACCCCCTGTTCGTTGAGTGAGACTAATCCATCGTCCAGAAGCATCGTTCTGGGCCTCAAAGGAGACACAACATCACTCGAAACTACGTACCAGAAACACTGTCTCGACCAAGACGCCATTTTCATGGAACATGGCTCGAGAGACTTTGACCATTGAGTCAAGGTCGTCGACACAAATGCAGCGGCCGTCTGCATTCCCCTTCATTCCCACTCTTCACCTCCACAATCAAGCAACACACGCTCGTCGTTCGATTTTCTCCTCACCAACACCACGTCGCCATGCCCGATGCCGTTCATCCATTCAAACCTCACCTAATTTTTGTCTCACTGCCTACATGGGATGATGATGTTGGTACAAAGAGGGCCCACTACTTGCAGATCAGCGGCTCTTTGTCAACTCTCAGGCGTACCAACAATTGCAGCTACATCCTAGGGATCAAACCAACATGAACAGCACGCGTGTCCAGATCGAGATCAACACCCACCACGATATCAACAAGAATCCGTCTCCGAAGCCTCAAGTTGATACAACTAAGGAGAACGCGAAAGAAGAGCGACACGAGAAGCGGCAGCATCTAGGACAACAATATTCGAATATCGTTGACGTAGAAACGGGCTGTTGGTACGGATAACGCATCGTTACTGGCCCAGGCGTTGTCTGCGGAGGATTTCCGCTTCGAAAACGGGGAAGAACGGGCATAGTCACAATGCTATCATCAGGGAGTTCCGGGCGATGTGTGCAGCTAGTCAAGAGTTGATCGCTGCCCATAGCCAGCGGTGGTTCTGAGAGGAGCCGGAGGGAGCTTGATGCCAACAAGAAATGGAACGAACTGTATGCTCCCCCAATCTCCCTTATGCCTCCGATGCTGACGACATTCTCAGAAGCTTCATGGAAAGATGCCGGGTCCTCTTCTGGGCACATTTCGCTCCTCAACGAAGCAGGTCGCACAGACTTGGCGATAAAGACATCGCACCCGATTTATTTCGACCAACCTATGACTTTCTACGGCTGGGACAAACGAGAAGCTGACGCGACAGACAAGCGTGTCTATGCCCCAGAAGACTATCCCGTCTCTACCGACGACGAAGCTGAGGTCAACAGTGGACCCCTTGCAGAGTGCACTCTACAGCCCCTTCCGTTCCGAGTCTTCTGGTGCGAAGGATCATCTTATGGTTATCACCGGGGTATGGCAGGTTGTGTTCGACGGAAGGTGGTGTGTTGCTGCCAGCCACAAGCACAATAAGTTGCTCAACGTGTTGGACTTTGCAAAGACGGATGAGGACGGATCCCGTCGTAGGGGAACAGGACTAACGGCGCGAGATAGAGGTTTGAGACCTTGAGGTGGGGAAAGAGTGGTAACTCCTGTTTGTTTCGCGACGGACTCATATGCTAGCTTTTTACGGAGACTCCGGCGAAGCTCCTTACGAGACTTATATCACTACACTCCATGTCTATCGTATATGCTATATCATTCGTACTTGATGTCACTCAGGAACAGTTGCAAGGAAGTGCTTTCCAGAAGGGCGAATTCCCAGCTTGTGTCCTCAAACCTCTGCTCGGAAGAAGTGTGCTGAGCCTGTTGCGATATCCAGCCATGACCCACTGCCGCCGGCCCCCGACGTCTGATTGACCGACACATACTTGAGTGACCTGACATTCATTGGTGCAGATATCAACGAGCGCGGTTTCCGAGCTCGAGACAGGGTAATACATCATCTAGACCTTCTATCTTAACCTCAGCCCCGAATTTCTGTAGCTCGAAAGTGAACCCGGAGAAGCTTGAAAACCGTCGTATCTGGTGGACGTGAACTTTCTTAGCACATGTCTCTTACTGAACAAACTCGTGAAGGTCAACTCACAATTCTTCCAGATACTTGAGTTGCCCATCGTTCACTGCTATCCCGGCTGGAATATTCTCTTTCAGGAGCTGGCTGCTGAACGTTCCCACCGAAGATCTAATCAAGAACAATCTGGGCCATCCGTGCCCCACGCTTCTTCGCTAACTCTTCGATACAGGGCAGAATCGCTTTGTCGGCCTCCGTCGATCCGCCTGGCCGTATGTTTCCCCCAGGGTCGAGCAAGAGTAGCCATTAGCAAGTGGCACCCAAGACAAGAACATATCTAGACACAAAATCATCAGCATGTGTCTCTTTCCGAGTAAAATCACGGACGTTGAACTGACGGTTCTTCCAGAAACTGGCTTGCCCGTTCTCCCCTAGGCGCCCGATGCTCGAGATACCCACAATCGGACTCTAAGCGAGAGTAATCTGCGCTGTCGGTACCCCACGTTTCTTCGACAGAAGATATAGTCACTTTGTCCGTCGTCTAACCGCCTGATCGAGCATCGAGGAGGCGTGCAAGGGCACCGGTAGCGGGTCACACCAAATCGATATGCAGGCATTCTCCGTTCGTACAAATTGTTGGATAGTAATTCGAGCAAATGGATGGTGATTCCACATATGTACCTCAGGATGTGACAACGAAAGCAGTTTTGCGTGCTCACAAACCTGATCCGTCTGTTTTGTGCGGTGACTCTATTCAAGTGAGCGAATTTCCACTCTCTCATCATGCTAGCACCGATGTAAAGAACCCTGCCACTTTAAACGAGATCGAGCGATGCCTTCATCGTCTCCAGCGGATATATGGCGGTCGTGACGGTAGATCAGGAGAACGATGTAGGATGTCTCCAGACGCTCGAGTAAGCTGGCGATTGCGTTGAAGATGACAGCATGAGAAAGGCCCCTCTGGTTGTTGGAGTGCTTGTGGTTTGTGCAAACGCTGGGCAGCGTAGGCCCTGACACCAGGCTCATCAGCGACGAGACTATAGCATTCCGTGGCGATGATTGACTGGATTTGGAGGTTGTTGCATCATGTTGCTGGTCAAAGATGAATGACGAATCCTCTCATGTTGGGGTAACGTCCAATGCCTATGGCTCTGAGCGAAGTCGTGTGTATGCAACTGTCGATTCTGAGAGAAACTTTGTGTTATGGGTACGAGGTTGGGTCGGAGGGCGACGTCTACTCACAGACTCTGGGTTCAACCACAGTGAAGTCGAGTCATTTCTGCGAAAGTAGAGGATGTCGAAGACATCCATGGTATATTTTGTAACGTTGAGCCTGAAAGGTTGCGGATCAGGCGATATAAACGGGTCCCGAATTTTCAACGAACCTCAGGATCAGGAGGGATCACCCCCCGCGGCGACCGTATGTAAGCTGGACCATTAATCCTGGGGGTGGGCTGGTTCCTAAAATCGGCATATTGGGTCGATTTGAGGACCAGGCGGTTCTTCAACTTCAAGAAGGCACCTCGCACAGATAAGCACATCTTTGACGCTGCTTGCAAAGACAGTGTCCGGTGGATCGACGTGGGTCTTCAATCAAATGTTTCGAGGTAGACAGTTGGGGCGGCCGGGATCTGTTTGGTGTGTCAATCAGAATAAGGACACAATAAACATTCTGCAAGCCAGACACGCCTTGATCCCTTCTCCTTTCAGCTCGTTCTTCGTGGCTCTCCAAAGTGATGGGTCAGTCAAGATGGTGATAACAGATCTGGTACATGGTTTGAACATGATAGACGCGAACAGACACGACATGCTCACACTCACCCAGCATCTGATGCAGCATCGGTCGGCGAGTTGACAGACCTTATTGGAGGACCGGATGAACCCAGCGACACCGCAGAGAATTCTAATACGAATGTCAGTTACGAAAAGTTCGCCGCCGTTACAATAGCTACGCACTTTGCGAGAAATCAGGCCACCGAGATACGTTGGGAACCTTCCAATCGTACTGGATCATCGGCCTGGGCCAGTTCATGGTTGAGGAGTCGATTTCGTTCCATTTTCATTTTGTTTGGTCTCATTCGAGACTCAGTGCGTCGCGCCTGCAAGCCTAGAAGACCAAAATAGGTCGTGATATTTATTCCCGGCTCTGGTATCTTGAAAACCTTTGAGTGAAGTCCGAAGCCAAAATAACGCAATACGCACGATATTATACACCACAGACTTTGTCGCAAATCATCCCTGACCGTCGGGTGTCCACTGAAGGCATCTTGACCAAGATGGTGGTGAGTTGAGAACGCTGGAGATGTTTATACACGAGTAAGATGGTGGTGAAAGGTTTGCGGTACACGGAGAGGTCGTTATATTGATGGTTGGCAGTGTATACGAGTCAGTGTAAGGTGAACATGGTGGTTGCGGTCGAGACTCGAGACGTTGGCAACCTCACAGTCGGAAGTAACGTGACCCAAATTTGCAAGCGGTTCTTCCAGGTGTCGACAGGCTCGATTTTCCATGTCTGTCGAGACCGACTGGTCTCGAGGTCACAGTCCAACTTCGGAGCATAGCCAAGTACATACCCACTCGCAGGCTCCTCTCTTACCCTCAGATCCCACACCTTTCCCCCCGCTACATCCTCGCACACGACACCTCAAGAAAGAATGGTTCATGAATACGGCCGCCAGACATATCAGATTTTTTCACAGGAAATGTGTCTATCCGCCACATCCACCACGCTCTACCAGTACCTCCGTACGCCAAAAGCCTCACTGCATCCCTCACCAAACTATTCCGAATCTGCAGTACTTTGAAATCCCGAAGCTCATAAATTTGATCTCCTGGTCGTAACTCTCTGCATAGGATCCTCCTCGTCTGATGGGAAATAATGGTCCACGTTATCGTTCTCGAGGTAACACCCACATCTCACAAACGGTGTTACCAGTTGGACTCAAGCCTTGATATAGATACTCTATGCCCAGCCATACTACCGGCCAACCGTTCTCCTCTCGCAAACCGCCCTCACGCTTCTCTACCTGACTCTATCATCGCCTTGGACGCCTCGACCCTTCCTACGTCATCAAATTCTCTTCAATACCTCTTTCATCATCATTCTCATTCATGATGATTGCCTATACCCTCACCACCCTCAACGCCTTCGAACTCTCCGCCAACAATCTCGCAGAACTCTATGAAATTCAAACGAGCCTCCTCGATACTTCAAACCCACCGACCACCAAGCCCCAATCACATCACTCTCTTGACAACCTCAGCGCTGTTTGCCTCATGAATGAAGCGCCGCAACCACCAGGCTCGTCAACTCTTCCATTACATCCCTTTATTGCCGGGTCCTACGTTGCCTCAACCTCAACCCAACTCCACCTCGCCACAACCTATTGCCAACGATTCGGCGAACCAGCCCACTCCCTCGGTTACGTTTTACACGGATCCACTTGCTCTATGCTCAATGTCCCGTTCTCCTATTGAATTCTGCCTCATGATGAAATGGTTGGACCTTGAGCATTCTCGCCCCCCATCAGCAATATCTCAACCACTATGTCAGAACTGGTCACATACCGCTGTTTAGGAGCAACAGGATCCTAGATATTCGTTCCGTTGTGAGTACTCTACTCAGTGGATGATTCGTGGAATCTATACTGACTGGCAGCCTCGCAGTTAGGACCGATGTTGATGAGCTTCAGTTCACCCGACTTCCGAGTGGAACGTGCGTGTTTGAACAACAGATGGTTAACTGGGCATGTGCCGATCGTTACGCGCAATCCATGGGTGAAGAACAATCTCTCGAAATCTCGAAGGCTGCTTAGGATTGAGGAATCAACACAATCAATACAGAAGTCGGAGCACATTATTTGCGTTGAAGGTGAGTAGTCGGGATCACTCATTATCAACCAACAATCTAGTACAACTACCCCAACACCAAGCGATTATCGCTTCGAGATGCTATGGGCTCGCTTGGCATCAGGGCTTACGCTGACCCAAGTTTGCACGACCGTAGGCATTACCTCGACCAGAGAGCTATATCAAAATGCCGGCGGGTTAGATTTCTATTTTACAGTAGTTTACCTACTTGTGCTGTGTAATATAGCGGAGTCGGCCGAATTATCGTCTTTCATCTTTCATCTTTTGTCGACTCAAGCTCTCTCGAGCAATCCTTGAGGCTCAGTCGGGGTCCCTTACATACCCATTCGTAGCAAAATGCCGGTCTTCAAAACTGTGCAGTATGTTCCAAGTAATGCTTCAAATGTAATAAATACAGTAACATGCACGGTAAATAATGTGAATTCAAGTCTCCATTACACATTCTTGTCGGCGTCGGGTCCTCCCACCGCTGTCCCCTGCATAGGGCCACTTGCACTACCACTCGCAAAATTCTCGGTTGCTACCGGTTGCTTTGGAATATTTTCCTGTTCTGCATCCTCAACAAGTGCACCTCGTTCATCAACTTCTCCAGGCCCAGGCTGCGGGGATGGTTTCAAACCAGAGCGGCCCTCCATCTGCTCGTCGCGGTCTACCTCTCCAGTATCTGTAATGTCTCTCGAGCTACCGCCGGAGTCCTCTGCCTGTGCTTCCGGTTGCGGTAGACTTTCACGAAGAGCGGGGGGGTCGATACCTTCGTGGAATATGTGCTTGAATTGATCTGGTGGCAGCTCTGGACGAGCCGCTTTAACCCGCTCTATGGCATCTCGCCAGCCCGTTCGATTATGACGACCAATGTATCTGTAAGTTTCCCAAACCTCCGCCAGGCAATTGTTCACGAAGGTGATCAGCTCCAGCCCTGCTGAAGACATCACAAGCGGCGAGATCTTTGATTCGCCAGGGCAGTGGGACGATTCGGCATTGGATTGGGGGTACTCGTTGATATGCTTCGATAGAATTTCAACGAGTTCCTCCTTGTGCGAGACCCTTGCACCACCCCAATCTCTACTGAGTGAATCCAGATATCCAAAGTCAATCTCGGGATCTGTGGGAGATAGACCGTCCAACGTCTTCCTGAGCTTTGAAAGTGGGAGGGAGAAATAGCCGGGGATAACACCGAAGTGGTCTTCGGGAAGTTCGTGCACACGTCGTATGATATCCACCGCCTCCATCCAATCATATACATTGTCATAAGATATACGCTTGTAGATGGCCCTGTCAAGTATGGTCCTATGCATATGGGATAGAAAATCGCGGCCAGCAGCTGATTTGACAAGCACTGAAGTGGTTGTTATGGGTAGATTCAGAGCATAATTCGGCGAAGATGCAATGATATACGGAGCCAGATTCATCATCAAAGCCACCCAATTGTTGTCCCAGTTAACTGAGCTCTGTATAATTTCTGCGTATATACCCCAAAGGCGACCACGTAGATCATCGTCTGGAATTGCATCAACGGTATCGAAAGGGATGGGGAAGAGTGGAGAGTCTCGAGCACTTTTGCTCCCGCCATTTGTTAACACATTGGTCCAATGTAGAAGGCGGTTAAGTTGTCCTGTTTCCCTTTCGTGGCGGAGGAATTGTATGTTTTCCCATGTCAAGTGATCATCAATGCCTCTATAAGAAAGTGTGGGATCGAGTGCTGCCTTGATGTCACCAACAGCCCACTCTCTCGTCGGGAGAAAGAACCATTGGTCAAAGATGGCGGGCATAACAAGATGCAGGGGAAAAGTCGACAGGATATTCCGGAGATGGGGGATCATGTGTGGGCTGTCTCGGAGCTCTGCAACGAGCCAGCGGAATGCCTCGAGTTCATAAAATGGAGGGGCAAGGTCAATGCTTGAATGTTGGAGGAGTTCAAGATCAACAGATGTCCAATCTGAGAGACTATTTATTATTTCTCCGAAGGTTGACGTTGGTTTGTGAAAATTGCTATAGACAGACCAGGTAATCCAACGCCTATTGTAGAGAAACAATGCCACACGGCGCGGGAGACCGGAGATGTGAGAGATAAATCTGAAGACTTGGAACACAGCCCATGCCTGGGGCGATTTGTAGGGGCATATGTATTCCATGGGAGGTAGTGTCATGATGAAATCAACAGGCGAAAGGAAATGTTGAGAATATTCAGTGCGAGTTTGCATCTGTCTGAGCTCCCATGTAACTTGTCGTGCCTGTCGAATAACATCAACAGTGGGGATGATCGTAGTTCCAAAGTAGAAGGCAGCAGCAAATGCAACAACAGCCGTCGAAATTTTGAACAGGACTGGCTGTCGTGTCCGCAAAAGCTCCAGCAGCCCAGCAAGAAAGAGGAAGAGTGCAAATTCGAGTAGCATTGGAAGGGAAGCAAGGATCATTGGGACACGCCACTTCTCCAGGCTCTTATTTCGGAGCCACCGAAGCGCAAGTGCTTCAGACGGTGTGCGTGTGTGGGTATGCCGGCGATGCTCTCGGAGCCACTGTTTACAGAGAAGAGCAAACAGGGCATCGACGAGAGCGAGGATGAGGCTCAGGAACCATAGTATGTTGATTGCGACATCGGATGACGATACTTCAAACTCGTCAGGCTCAGGTATTGAGCTACCGTTCAACTGCCGAGATATCTGCTTCAGCATTACGACAGTAGTGTCTTCTGGTGCTTCTTGGAGCCATTGATACGATTCGATAGTGAAGGCGGTAACGACTGCAGAGAAAAGACCGGCCTAATATCCAAGACAAGGCATCAGTCTTCCGAAGATTACAACAATTCCGGGAAATCAGGCACATACAAAGACCAATAACGTGTCAATATCCTCCTTCCATCCTCCAACGAGTCCTTCATCCAACGAGGTAACCTCTGTCATGACAACATCCCAAGATTTCTCAAGTGTAGGGTTTTTAGGATCCTGGATGTGGATGAGCATTCGAACGAAGTCATTGGTAACGTGCTCACCAATGCCTCGTTAGGTGCATCTTTATTTCCTGCGGGTTTGTCGGTCTTCATACCGTCGGGCGGGTTTTGCCCTCCCGTTCCTGTATCCTGAGGAGTGAACAGTGAGGGAACTGTACGACCGATCGGACATCGGCAAAGCCTTACCGTCCTCAATTCATCCTCGCCCTCGTGTTTGTCCGTAGCCTGAGGCAAGACTTCCTTGGCACTTGTAAAAGCCTGAGTAAAAACTCAATGAATGAGACTCGATTCACGCTGATGCAGAAAAGCTCGATCGTGGCAACTCACCGATGGTGCCGCGTCTGTTTCTCGCACCTCCGTATCATCCGATGGTTTCGTTCCAAGTCCGACCTGAGCCAAAGGTAGGAAATCAACTAACAGCGATAAGTAACACGAATGTGTTGCTCACCTGTACAGGTTTTTCCTCCCGCGGAGGCTCATTTGCCGATTCACCTGCAATCTCCTTTGATGCGGCACCCGTAGACTGTGTAACAGAATATTGAACTCCTCAGTGTGTGATATGGATGCAACAATTCGTATCCCTACCAGAGCGAGATTCTCTAGCGATGGCTGAGGTTCGTCGGATGTTGGAGGCTGCGAGTGCTGTGAAACAGCGCAGAGGACGTAAGGTTGAGTGAGACGGCGCTCCAGAAAGTGCTTTCAACGTTGGAAACCCACCTGAATTTGAGGGGGAGTCGATTTTCTTGAGCTACGAGTCCTTTTACTGGTAGGCGGGGTGTCTGAGGACATAGTGCGAGAGAACTCCTGGTCGCAACGTGCATCCGGCGTGCGTAGTTCAACTAAGATAGCTCCCAGCACGCGACCGGCCCGCCCATAAATATACCCTAACTGGGTCAGGCAACTACTGTCCCACGACCCTCCCCTGAACGACGCTTCAACTTTGCTTCAACTTCAACTTGCCAGAGCGTTCTCTGTTCGGATTCCGGAATCCGAACGGCCATCTTGTCTCTGAGCTCATTGCTACTATCCGTCTTTGCACGCCCCTTTCTAACTCATACATTCCGTTCACACATTTACTATGGATTAATCACCAACAGTAGAGGCGATGGAGAATCATCGATATGGCAGGTTGCTTTTGATGGGCAGTGGGTTGTAGCAGGCATGGCTCGATTGATGAGACTACGAACGTGCCGATGGGACGCCCACCCCGGCACGGAAGTTCGAGCTTGAGAAAGGTATTACATTGATTCATTGTCCAATTCCAACCTCAAACGCCTCATGGTTTGAATACGACCCCAAACAAGCCCAGGAGCGTATCTGGACGTGAAAATGGTCAGCATGCGTCTCTCGTCAAACAGACTCATGGAAGTTTGACTCACGGTTCTACCCGATACTTAACTTCTCCATCGTTCAGTACCAGCCCAGAGGGAATACTCTCCACCAAGCACTGAATGATAGACCCACAATGCGGTGACTGTCGATCTTCCTCCAAATCCAAGTAAAAGCAACTCTTCGACATGAGATATAATCGGCTTCTCGGCCACGTATTCGGCCATAGTTGACCTGCTCGATCGCGCGGCTGTGGTATAGTCAATCCGGATCGAACTCGCAATAAACCAACAATTCCCGAACCTACAAATCGCCGCATGTCAATTGTGAGAGACATGAGGGGCCGATTCCACATACGCACCTCTTCGCGAGACAACATCGAATGCTCGTTTTGAACCTCTACAGACTTCGCCTACGTGCAGCAACTTCGTTCAAGTGATCCAGCTGTCATGCTCTCCGAATCGAGCTAGCGCCGGTGTGACGGACTTTGCCACTTGAGAGAAACGAGGTCGTGCAGATCATTCATCATCTCTTTAACAATCGTGACGGCGACTTTGAAGGAGGTAAGGGAGTCGTCAATTTTGGAGGTGGGCTGGATCCTAAAGTCGGCTTCAAGTTGGGATTTCTTGGTGGCTGGACGGTTCTTCAAGTTCAGAAGGGCACCTTTACCCGACAAACACACCGCTTGCAAAGACAGTGCTTGATAGAGCGTTATGGACATGGGATCAGACGCTTTGAGGATAGCTGGGATATCCAGAACCTGCCTTACGTGGTCAGAACAATATGATTCGCGGTTCAGAACCCACACGCCAAACACACCTTGGTCCATTCTCCTCTCAACGAGCGTTTCGTAGCTTTCCAGTCATGGGTCCATATTATTAGTCAGTATAGCCGTAATGTATCTGGTCCGTCGGGTAGGTTGATAGACGCGAATGCAACGCGATACGCTCATATTCACCCCAGCATTTGTTGCAACCTCGTTGGCGAGAAGGCGACCATATCGAAGGATCATTTGACTCTTGAGCCTAAAAACGTTGCGGATAATCCTAATGTAAAGGGTCAAAACAGATTCAGCCCTGTTCCGATTGCTACATACCTTACGAGAAGTAAGGGATTTTGGTCGTGGTAGTGGGTGGAAAGGAAACGGCGAGGGGCACGGGCGCTTCGGTGGACAACTCTCACCCTCCCACCTCCATCGTCATTTTGGCCAATTCGGATCGTTCGCTGCTCGCACCTCCTTTCGTTTGACACTCTTCTCGACCCATGCAAGCTCGTTCGAAACTTCGCGCCTGGCCAACGCTCTCTTGCCGGGATTCGGGATGGAGGTCACAAGTGGGGACGGAATGGGCATGGATAGATGCGATGGGGCAGTCGTAGGTGTGTCTAAATGTGCATTCTCGATAATAGCGACTGGTACTGAGTACTGAACAGTCAGAATGAAGGCTTCTGATTCACTCTCAAGTTCACGGCGACTTAACTACTCCACAACTTGATTTTGTCAAACCTCTTCCTGGTAATTCTAATGTCAACCTCCGCGATACCAACTCCAAGACTCGCAAATTCATGAGGTTGTTAGCGCTCTTGAGAGCCCATGCATGGAAAGCCACACAACTAGGTTTCCATGCTGCTACAGCTGCACTTGTTCGGCATGCAGTCTTTCCCGCCGAGGTCACCAAAGACGACGTTGTTACCTTGCTAAAGACGTCACCGGAGACCAATATAACTTTGAACAAGCGATGTCCTCCCAAGTTCTGTCTCCTCCACAAGACACAGATTCTGTTACTCATTCACCCTTATCTACCCTATCCGAAACCTTTGTCTTGAAAAGGTTCGACGTCTCCCATCTGAGTGCTCGGAAATTGTCAAAACGGGGTTACGGGATACGATCACGCTCTCCAGCTTTCGCCCGACCCCAGTGACAGAACCGCCTCCGTTCAAGCGGACGACATCAATGGGATCGCCACTGAAGGGTGACGGTTGGGGCGCCGCGATACACAGGACGTTTACTCGAAAGCTCTCGTTTCCGTTCAAAATGCCGAATGGCCAGACCGACTACCGCAAGCCCACTTTGCCTCCAACCACCTGTCATTTCGCTGTTACTCTCCGCAGATGTTGTCCCAAATGGAAGATAGCGACCGCGGTCGCAAGCCCTGCCCATCGAATCTCCTCGACCGCCGTGGTCTGGCTGTACCTTCTTGGTACATCGGGCTCATAGTCTCGGGTCGATAAATTCTGGTCTTTCGTACTGAGTACCATTCTGAACGTGTCACTGGTATCAACAATAACTCGAACTCAAGCGTGTATTGGCTCCGGGCCATTCAAACCGTAAGCCCCTACTCCATCGCGCTCGGTAGCCAAGCTACGTGTGCTTCTAGTTTCATTCTTTAGGTCCTAAATCAAATCATTGATCTCCGACCTTTCCTTCGGTAGCGACCTAAAGTTGAAGGTATATCCGAGATTATGATGGTATGTACGCGCAACCATCTTCACGAACCGACGACGGGTGAGCTCTATTTGTGTCTCTCTGCTTCGCCGGAGATCTTCATCTCATCGATTCTTACGCATTAGGTGTGGCCGAGACATCGTTCTCTTCAAAACCCATTCAGGAGGAAGGCTTAGAGAGACTGACATGGGTCTCAACGCCCACCACCACGACAACGTCACGCTGCCAATACCACCATGTCAACACCAACCTCATGGTGCCTTATGTATCCCAAAGTAGTGTTGTCAATCTTTGTAGCCGTCGTGGTGACCTTCAAACCAATATATTTTTTGTATCTGTATACTCTACGATTAGAGCTCGTCGGATTCGCCTTGGAGCCAACGTGAGTGTTCTATCGATTGAGCTGATGATTATACGATGCCCGTTGCTTCAGGATCTCTTTATCCTCTGCGGGGTCTTGGGGCCGCTGTACACCTTTTGATCCATCAAAGTATTCCATTCCTGTTGATTAACTTGATGCAAAACTCACCTTCATCGACCGTCACTTCCTGTCTCCACCGCCCTTGCTTTGTTTTCATTCCCCCTCTCCAATGTCGGCCCTTCTACACCTGTGTGGGCCCGAGCTAAATACTTAGATTCGTTGGCCTCGAGCCAGTTGACGGAATTTCAATTCTGGAGGGCTTCAGCGCAGATGCAGTCGGTCGCGAGCTCGATGGTTTTGAATAAGGCTGCAGAGGCGGCTCGGTCGCGTCAAGAAATATGCAGTTTTCTCGTTTAAGGATTCGACATCGAGAGGTGAGCGAAATTGGAGATATTGAAGGAGGGTGAATTAATTTGGGGATCTATCGACGTAGGAAGTTGAACGAGTGTAAGGTTTCAGTTGATGAAAGCCAGGAGATCGTCAATGATGGGGGACGAAAGAACTTTGACCTACTCACGCATTGACCAGGTCGGTATCTCCGTCCCGAGTGCCTGGCTTGACCTCCAAGTTCAATGTCAACCACGACGCCCGTCTCCCCAGTCTACTGGCTTAGAGGCCCCAACTTCTCCTTGCGACTGCACCGGTACTCGAACGCCTCAACTCAAGTGGACGACGCCGCTACCCAAGCACAGCGCTCAGGTGGTATGAACGAGAATTTTGTCATCGGTGGGCGTTTGACGGCCCTCTTCTCTCTTCTCTTCTCTTAGCTTCGTACCAAGTTAATAGACGCGGACGGGATACAATACGTTCATGCTCACCCAGTATTAGGTGTAATTTCACTTGGCGAGAAGCGACAGACAACCTTGAGATTTGAAGAATCGTTCGCGCCCGACTACACTGCGGAGAATTTCAATGTGAGAGGACAGGTTTTTCGGTCGTGGTAGTGGGTGGAAAGGAAACCGCAATGGGCACGGGCGCTTAGACGAGAAAACTCTCACCTCGACCACCACCGTCATCGTGATCGACTCGGACCATCCACAACTCCTTTCTCTCCACTCTTCTCGACTATCCAAGCCCATTTGCAATCGTCCCTGTCCAATGATCTTTTGCCGGAAACATTGAAATGAAAATATTGCTCACCACCGACCGGTACCACGGACCCCCTTCATAGCTAAATCGACGCGTCTTCCTCAGTGTTTGTCCACTTCCACCGCCTGTCATTATGACCTGTGATCGCCATACGCTCGGTACCCGCTTAACAGAGTTGTTTTTGGAACGATGGCCTTCGGTAACAGGCCTTCCAAGGGAGGAAGACGGAATGGGGACCAGGATATTTCGGTACCAAAGCCAGCGTAGAGACCTGCTCAGCTCTGGTGAGTATCCGGCTACTATCGTCTGACTGGAACTTTTCTCTGAACATAGCCTCCAGTGTTTTTGGATGCCGATCGAGGCGATGTTTGCATTCCAGTCTCCGTGCTATCTGCCATGTCGAACCCTGGCACGACTGAAATCCCTCTCCATCTTCCTCACCTTGCTCCCGTCATTGCCACTCGCGATAAACGCGTCAATAACACACTCAAGGCTCTCGACACGCCACAACCGCCCCTAACACTCTCCGATATTGCCAAACCAACTCATAGATTGGCTCGCTGACAAGGACGTTGTACTCGCCAACCTTCCCTTGTCGCGAAGTGTACCAACAATCTGTGGTCGGCAGACTCTACATCCTCTTCCTGCTTTCTCGTCGCACGCCCTATGTATCAAGCGAGTTGTGCTCGGCGATGATACTCGCTACCCCGTCCATGGCCTATGCAGCTTGGAGGCAACATACTTCTGGATATCCTCGGACCAGACGGGGTGGAAGTTTCACGGATTGTTTTGCCTCTACCACCGCCGTCGTCTCTCATGTTCCCATTCTTCGCAGTGGTGATAACCAGGGGGGCAGCCGACGGCCAAGGATGTCCAATAGTCACGAATAGGCAAGATCTTGCCGAGTCAACAAGGTTAGCAGGGCTCAACTCTCTATTCGATTGCCACTTTTACTGATTGTCATCCTACAGAAAACGAAAGAGATAGCGGCCGAGGATGTAAACGAAAATGAGTACGAGGCGTGGCTGACTTCATTACGTAGGTATGTGGGCCTATCTACGTAGAAAATGAGAGGTAGAGTCGTCCAAAAGGGCTCAAGTGTACGCGCAAATCCCGGAGGCTGGTGATGCAGAATTCCCGAACTGTAGTGAGCGTGCTGTATTCTGCTCTCGTCTCTACTGGATGTAGAGCATGATTCTGGATCCGTGCTCTCGTTTCCGCTGAATCCGGAATCTCCAGCTGTGACCATGACGGGAGGAGCGAGCGTTGAGCCAGCCTCAAGGCTCGGATATGGGGGAACGTGGTGTCGTCGTTCGGAGTGTCGGTGAAGATTATACAATGAAAAGCGCTCGATGTACTGAACACTGCTATCCAGAACCTCTCCCCATTTCCAAGCCGAATTCAACCACTGTCCCCATCTCTCCGCTACATCGTCATCTCTTCCCTCTCATTCGATACGTTTGATTTGTGGTCCGAGGTCGAATTCGCGCAGAATGTTCAGAGGAACATATCGGTTGGAGATGAGGATGCGATGAACGAGGCAGAGAAAAGAAAGGAAGGATGACGGCATATTGAACGCGTTGGTGGTGTTGGGATCTTCTATCCCAAGACTTCTTTAGGCACCTGTCTAGGTTGTAGCTTGCAACTTGTAACTTGCGGCCTCTGAGCTTCTGCCAGTCCGTATCGAGGCAACCTTTCGAGAGAGGGTGTCGACGACATCCACGGTAGTTTCCGTAGCGTTAAACCTGAAGGGTGGCGGGTCAGGCGATATACACGGGTTTCGAGTATTCAACGTACCTCAGGAGTTAGAAATATCAGTATCCCCGTGCGGCTGCCGCACATAAACGAGGCCATCAATTCTGGGGGTGGGTTGAGCTCCAAAATCGACTTGTTAAGTCCATTCGATGGCCAGACGGATCTTCGACTTCGAAGAGGCATCCCGCACGGGATAGGCACATGTAATACGCTGCTTGCGAAGGCAGTCTGGTGGAGCGACGGGGGGCTTCAATCAAATGTTTCGAGGAGGATAGGCCCAGGTGGGATGTCTAGGATCTGCCTTGTGCGTCAGTCAGAACAGAACACACATTAAACATTCTGCAAACCAGACGTACCTTGATCCATCCTCCTTTCAGCGCGTTCTTCGTAGCTCTCCAAAGCGATGGGCCGATCAGAATGGCGATATCGGATCTGGTACGTGGTTTAGATATGATAGACACAAACGGACACGACACTCACCCAGCATCTAATACAACATCACTCGGCGAGGTGACAGACTATATGGTAGGATGGGTTAAGCCCAACGACACCGCAGAGAATTCTAATGCGAAATGTCAGTTTCAAAAAATTCACCGCCGTTACGATGGCTACGCACCTCGCGAGAAACCAGGCCACTGAGATACATCGGGAACCCTCAGGTCGTACTGGATCATTGTCCTGAGCCAGCTCAGAGTCAAGGTGTCGATTTCGTTCCAATTTCATTTGGTTTGGCCTCATTCGAGAACGTCGCGCCTTTGATCCTGGAAGACCGAAGATAGGTCGTGATATTTATTCCCGGCTTTGGTGGCTTGAAGATTATTGAGTAAAATCCAACGCCAAAATAACGCGATACGCACGATAATATACACCACAGACTTTGTCACAAATCATCGATGCATCCCTGACCGTCGGGTGTCCACTGAAGCCTGAAGGCATCTTGATCATGATGATAGTGAGTTGAGATTGCTTGGGATGTTTATAGACGAGTAAAATGGTGGTTAAATGTTTGCAGTCAACGGAGAGGTCGTTATATCAATGGTTGGCGGTGTATACGAGCCGGTGTGAGGTGAACATGGCGGTCGAGGTTGACGATGTCACCAGAGTCGCGTCGGGTAACGTAATTCATGCAAGCGCTTGACCGTTCTGCCAGCTGTGGGCATCGACAGGCTCGATTTTCCACGTCGAGACCTCGTCGGAGTTTCGAGCTCACGGCTGAGGGTATGCTCCGTGATTTTAACCATCGATTGCCCCGGAAGACGGCCAAGTACATACCCACTCGCAGGTTCCTCTGTCACTACCGTCGGACCTCACACCTTTCCCCTCCCTACATCCTCGCACACGACACCTCACGGAAGACTGGTTCATCAATATGGCCGCCAGACATATCGGATTTTTTTTACACGAAATGTGTCTATCCGCCACATCCACCACGCTCTACCAGTACCTCCGCACGCCAAAAGCCTCGCTGCATCGACCTCACCAAACTCTCTCGAATCTCTGTTCCTTCAAAATCCCGAAGCTCATGGATTTGATTTCCTGGCCGTAGCTCTCTGCATAAAACCCTCCTCGTCTGGTGGGAAATAACGGTAAACGTGATCGTTCTCGAGAAAACACCCACATCTCACAAACGGTGTTACCAGTCGGATTCACGCCTAATACTCCTCCACGGCTCCTAGCTATGCTACTGGCTCACCAAAAGGCCATCTCCTCTCGCAAACCGCCCTCACACCCTTCTCTACCTGACTCTATCGCGTCGGACGCCTCGGCCCTTCCTACATCATTAAATCCTCCTCAATACCTCTCATCATCATTCTCATTCACGACGATTGCCTATACCCTCACCACCCTCGACGCCTTCGAAGTCTCCGCGAACAATTTCGCAGAACTCGATGGAATTCTAACAAGCCTCATCGATACCTCAAACTCGCCGACCACCAAAACCCCAATCACAGTACTTTCTACCAACCTCAGCGCTGTTTGCCGTATGATCGAAGCACTGCAATCACCAGACTCGTCAAACTCTTCCATTACACTCCCTTCATCGCTGGGACTACGCTGCCTCAACCTCAACCCGACTCCACCTCGCCACAACCCATTGCCAACGACTTAGTGGAATAGTCCGGTCCTTTACCTACATTTTACACGGATCCGTTCGCTCTATGCCCAACGTCTCGTTCTTCTATCGAAACCAAATTACTTCCGCCTCATATGTATGAAAGGGACAGACCTCGAGCATTCTCGTCCCCCCCCCAATCAGCAATACCTCAATTACCACGTCGAAACCAGCTGAATACCGCCGTTTAGGAGCAACAGGGCTCAAGATCTCCGGTCCAGCTGTGAGGATTCTGCTCAAGGGATGATTTATGCGGCCTATGCTGACTGGTTCCGTCTTTGCAGCTGGGAGCTTTGAGCTTCGGTTCACCCAACTCCCGAGCGGAACGTGCGTCTTGAAAAAAAGTGGAGTAGTCGGGCATATACTGATCGTTACGCGCAATCCACGGTGAAGAACAATCTCTTGAAATCTCGAAGGCTGCATGGGATCGCGGAATCAAATCAATCAAATGGAGAGCCAGAGCGCATTATTGACGTCTTCCTGGAGAAGGTGAGTATTTTGCTTGGAAGGTGTGGTATGCACGGCACTCATTACCGACCAACGTTCTAGTATAACATCCCCCGACACCAAACAATTATCGCTTCGAGATGCTCAGGCTTGTTTGGTACCAAGGCTTACGCCGACCCAGGTTCAATGCACGACCACCTGAGGCAATATGTCAACCGGAGAGCTACAACCCGCGGGGTAGATTTCTTTCTTACAGTAGTTCACCTACTTGAGCTTATGTAGTATAGCAGAGTCGGCCAACTCATCATCTTTCATCTGTCGACTTGAACAACTTTTGACAATGACTTAAGACTCGAGACTCGGTCTGAGTCTTTCACATAACTATTCATAGGAAAAACTGGTCCTCAACATTGTGCGGTACGTTCCGAGCAACGTAGAATAGATACAGTAGCATAGTTTACGGTAAACAATGCGAATTCAATGGTTCGTAAAAATACCAAGGACAGCAGAATCGAAGTCTCGACTACACGTTCTTGTCGGCGTCCGGACCTCCCACCGCTGTCCCCTGCACAGGGCCACTTGCACTACCACTCGCAAAATTCTCGGTTGCTACCGGTTGCTTTGGAATATTTCCCTGTTCTGCATCCTCAACGAGTTCCTCGGGCTTAGGCTGCGGGGATGGTTCCGAATCGGATCGGCCCTCCATCTCCTTGTCGCGGTCTACCTCTCCAGTATCTGCAACGTCTCTCGGGCTACCACCGGAATCCTCTGCCTGTGCTTCGGCTTTGGCTTCCTGCTGCGACGAATATTTACCAGAAGCAGGGGGGTCATCATATCCTTCGTGGAATATGTGGTTGAATTGGCCTGGTGGCAGCTTTGGACGAGCCGCTTTAACCCGCTCTATGGCATTTCGCCAGCCCACTGTTTTATCATGATAGAAAAGGTATCCGTAAGTCCCCTGTTCCTTCGCTAGGCGATTATTCACGAAGGTTATCAGCTCCAGCCCTGCTGAAGACATCACAAGCGGCGAGATCTTTGATTCGCCAGGGCAGTGGGACGATTCGGCGTCGGATTGGGGGTACTCGTTGATATGCTCCGATAGAATTTCAACGAGTTGCCTCTTGTGCCAGTCCTCTGCACCACCCCAATCTCTACTGAGTGAACCCAGATATCCAAAGTCAATCTCGGGATCTGTGGGAGATAGACCATTCAAAGTCTTCCTGAGCTTTGGAAGGGGGAGGGAGAAATGGCCGGGGATAACACCGAAGTGGTCTTCGGGAAGTTTGTGCACGCGTCGTATGATATACATCGCCTCCATCCAATTGTATCGATCGTCATAAGATATATGATTGTAGATGGCCCTCTCAAGTATGGTCCAATGCATATGGGATAGAAAATCGCGGCCGGCAGCTGATTTGACAAGCACTGAAGTGGTGGTTGTTATGGGCAGATTCAGAGCATAATTCGGCGAAGATGCAATAATATACGGAGCCAGATTCTTCATCAAAGCCACCCAATTGTCGTCCGAGTCAACTGAGCTCTGTATAATTTCTGCGTATATACCCCAAAGGCGACCACGTAGATCATCGTCTAGATTTGCATCAACGGTATTGAAAGAGATGGGGAAGAGTGGAGAGTCTCGAGCACTTTTGCTCCCGCCATTTGTTAACACATTGGTCCAATGTAGAAGGCGGTTAAGTTGTCCCATTTCCCTTTCGTGGCTGAGGAATTGTCTGTTTGCAGATGTCAAGTGATATTCAATACCCCAATAAGAAAGTGTGGGATCAAGTGCTGCCTCAATGTCACTAACAGCCCACTCTCTCTCCGGGAGAAAGAACCATTGGTCAAAGACGGCGGGCATAACAAGATGAAGGGGAATCTTTGACAGGATATTCCGGAGATGGGGGATCATGTGTGGGCTGTCTCGGAGCTCTGCAACGAGCCAGCGGAATGCCTCGAGTTCATAGAAAGGAGGGGCGAGGTCAATGCTTGAACGTTGGAGGAGTTCAAGATCGACAGATGACCAATCTGAGAGACTACTTATTATTTCTCCGAAGGTTGACGTTGAGTCGTCAAAATTTTCATAGGCAGAGTAGGTAATCCAATTCCTATCCTTGACAAACTCTGCCACACGGCGCAGGGGACCAAGGATGTGAGGGATAAATCTGAAGACTTGGAACACGGCCCATGCCTGGGGTGATTTGTAAGGACATGTGTATTCCATGGGAGGTAGCGTTGTGATGAAATCAACAGGAGAAAGATTACGTTTAGAATATCCAGTGCGCATTCGCATCTCCCGGAGCTTCCATGTAACTTGTCGTGCCTGTCGAATGACATCAACAGTGGGGATAATCGTGGTTCCAAAGTAGAAGAGGGCAGCAAATGCAACAACAGCCATCGAGATTTTGAATAGGACTGGCTGTCGCGTCCGCAACAACTCCAGTAGCCCAGCAAGGAAGAGGAAGAGTGCGAATTCGAGTAGCATTGGAAGGGAAGCAAGGATCATTGGGACACGCCACTTCTCCAGGCTCTGATTTCGGAGCCACCGAAGCGCAAGTGCTTCAGACGGGGTGCGCGTGTGGGTATGCCGGCGATGCTCTCGGAGCCACTGTTTACAGAGAAGAGCAAACAGGGCATCGACGAGAGCGAGGATGAGGCTCAGGAACCATAGTATGTTGATTGCGACATCGGATGACGATACTGTGAATTCGTCAGTCTCAGTGACTGAGCTGCCGTTCAACTGCTGGGAAATCTGCTTCAAAAGTGCGACAGTAGTGTCTTCTGGTGCTTCTTGGAGCCATTGGTACGATTCAATAGTGAAGGCAGTAACGACTGCAGAGAAAAGACCGGCCTAATATCCAAGACAAGGCTTCAGTCTTCCGAAGATTACAACAATTCCGGGAAACCAGGCACGTACAAAGACCAATAACGTGTCAATATCCTCCTTCCATCCTCCAACGAGTCCTTCATCCAGCGAGGTAACCTCCGTCATGACGACATCCCAAGATTTCTCAAGTGTAGGGTTTTTAGGATCCTAGATGTGGATGAGTATTCGAACAAAGCCATTGGTAGGATGCTCACCGATTCCCCGTTAGCTGCTCCTTTATTTCCTGCGGGTTTGTCGGTCTTCATACCGTCGCGTGGGTTCTGCCCTTCCGTTCCTGTATCCTGAGGAGTGAATGAGTGAACTGTACGACCGATCGGACATTGGCAAAGCCTTACCGCCCCCAATTCATCCTTGCCCTCGTCCTTGTCCGTAGCCTGAGGCGAGACTTCCTTGGCACTTGTAGAGGCCTGGGTGAAAACGCAAAGGATGAGACCCGATTCACGCTGATGCCATTAAGTTCTATCGTAGCAACTCACCGATGGTGCCGCGTCTGTTTCTCGAACCTCCGTCTCATCCGATGTCTTTGTTCCAAGTCCAGCCTGAACCAAAGGTAGGAGACTATTTAGCATCAATAAGTAACACGAATGTGTCGCTCACCTGTACAGATTTTTCCTCCCGCTGAGGCTCATCTGCCGATTCGCCTACAATCTCCTTCGATGCGCCGGGACCCGTGGACTGCGTAACAGATTATTAGACCACTCAGTGTGTGATACAGATGCAAGAGTTTATAGCCCTACCAGGGCGAGATTTTCCAGCGATGACTGAGGTTCGTCGGATGTCCGAGGCTGCGAGCACAGAGGACGTAAGGTTGAGTGAGACGGCGCTCCAGAAAGTGCTTTCAGTATTGAAAACCCACCTGAGTTGGCGAGGGAGTCGATTTTCTTGAGCTACGAGTTCTTTTCCTGGCAGGCGGGGTGTTTGAGGACATGGTACGAGAGAGCTCCTGGTCGCAACGTGCATCCGGTGTGCATAGTTCAACTAAGATAGCTGCTAGCAAGCGACCGGCCCGCCCATAATATACCCTAACTGGATCAGGCACGACTGTCCCACGACCCTCCCCTGAACGACGCTTCAACTTTGCTTCAACTTCAACTTGCCAGAGCGTTCTCTGTTCGGATTCCGGAATCCGAACGGCCATCTTGTCTCTGAGCTCATTGCTAGTCCGTCTTTACACGCCCCTTTCCAACTCATACATTCCGTTCACACATTTACTATGGATTAACAGTAGAAGTATAGGCGATGGAGAATCATCGATATGGCAGATTGCTTTTGACAGGCAGTAGGTTGTAGCAGGCATGGCTCGATTGATGGGACTGCGAACGTGCCGATGGGACGCCCACCCAGGCGCGGAAGTTTGAGCTTGTGAAAGGTATTACATTGATTCATTGTCCAATTCCAACCTCAAACGCCTCATGGTTTGAATACGACCCCAAACCAACCCAGGAGCGTATCTGGATGTGAAAATGGTCAGCATGCGTCTCTCGCCAAACAGACTCATAGAAGTTTGACTCACGGTTCTACCTGGTACAAGTTAACTTCTCCATCGTTCAGTACCAGCCCAGAGGGAATACTCTCCACCAAGCACTGAATGATAGACCCACAATACGGTGACTGTCGATCTTCCTCCAAATCCAAGTAAAAGCAACTCTTCGACATGAGATATAATCGGTTTCTCGGCCTTGTATTTGGCCACGGTTGACCTGCTCGATCGCGCGGCTGTGGTATAGTCAATTCGGATCGAACTCGCAATAAACCAACAATTCCCAATCCTACAAATCGCCGCATGTCAATTGTGAGAGACATGAGGGGCCGATTCCACATACGCACCTCTTCGCGAGACAACATCGAATGCTCGTTTTGAACCTCTACAGACTTCGCCTACGTGCAGTAACTTCGTTCAAGTGATCCGGCTGTCATGCTCTCCGAATCGAGCTAGCGCCGGTGTGACGGACTTTGCCATTTGAGAGAATCAAGGTTGTGCAGATCATTCGTCATCTCTTCAGCAATCGTAACGGCGACTTTGAAGGAGGTAAGGGAGTCGTCAATTCTGGGGGTGGGCTGGATCCTAAAGTCGGCTTCAAGTTGGGATTATTCGATGGCTGGACGGTTCTTCAAGTTCAGAAGGGCACCTTTACCCGACAAACACGCCGCTTGTAAAGACAGTACTTGGTAAAATGTCATGGACATGGGATCAGACGCTTTGAAGATAGCTGGGATATCCAGAAGCTGCCTTACGCAGTCAGAACAATGATTCGCGGTTCAGAACCCACAAGCCAAACATACCTTGGTCCATTCTCCTGTCAACGAGCGTTTCGTAGCTTTCCAGTCATAGGTCCATATTCGTGGTCAGTATAGCCATAATATATCTGGTCCGTAGGATAGGTTGATAGACGCGATACGCTCATATTCACCCCAGCATTTGTTGCAGCCTCGTTAGCGAGAAGGTGGCCATTTCGAAGGATTAGTTGAGCCCAAAAACATTGCGGATAATCCTAATGTAAAGGGTCAAAACTGATTCAACCCTGTTCCGATTGTTACATACCTTACGAGAAGTAAGGTATTTTGGTCGTGGTAGTGGGTGAAAAGGAAACAGCAAGGGGCACGGGCGCTTCAGTGGACAACCCTCACCCTCCCACCTCCATCGTCATTTTGGTCAATTCGGACCATTCGTTGCGCGCACCTCCTTTCGTTCGACACTCTTCTCAACTCATGCAAGCTCATTCGAATCGTCGTGCCTGGCCAACGCTCTCTTGCCGGGATTCGGGATGGAGGTCACAAGTGGGGACGGAATGGGCATGGATAGATGCGATGGGGCAGTCTTGGGTGTGTTTGAATGTGCATTCTCGATAATTGCGACTGAGTGCTGAACAGTCAGAATGAGGGCTTCCAATCCACTCTCAAGTCCACGGTGACTCAACCACCCCACAACTTGGTTCTGTCAAACCGCGTTTCAACCGACGATTCTCACCTGTAACCTCGACCACCACCGTCATCTTGGTTAACTCGGACCAGTCGCTGCTCACACCTCCTTTCTTTCACCACTCCTTTCGACTTATGCAAACCTATTCGCAACGTCGTACCTGGCCAACGCTCTTTTGCCGGAAATTGGAATGAAAACTTCGCTCACCTGCACAGCCAAGATTGACCTGTTTCCCTCATCTAAAAATCCACCTTTCGGGATTCACCGCCTGCCACCATGACTTACGACCGTCATACGTTTGGTACCCGCTCAAGAGAGAGAGCTGTCCTTGGATGGATGGCCTTCGGTGACAGACATTCCAATAGAGAAAGACGGAATCAGGGTTGGGATGATGGACGAGGACGGAGACCTGCTCAGCTCGAGTGAGTATCTTCCGGCTACTATGGTCTGACTGAAAGTTTTTCTCTGACCCAAGCCTCCAAGAGAAGCTGTGTTTTTGGAGGCTGATCGAGGTGATGTTTTCGTTCCAATCTCCGTGTTATCTGCCATGTCGAAGCAGTATCAGCTGGCACGGGTGCAATGACAATATTAGCAAGGATACTGGACTCTCGTCGAGGGAGTCCTACTCCACATCATCCGCGGCCGCTGCCAACTCGTTTTACGACCACGCAGGTTGTGATCCAAGTCCCTAATACTCCACTCCGGCCACTTGCCCGCCCAGTTCGAGTTTTCCCATTCTTCATATTTCTCAGACAGTGGTGTGCCTGGGTTTCATGTGCGTAGAACGGGCTACCCTCCTCTCGGTTCTCGACAATAGTGGAGTGTGTCGGCTATCCACCACTCGCCATTCTACTATCCGCCTTCTTACTCCCCGCTCGCCATTCTCTACCTACTGAATTTAACCGTCCACGCCCACGCCTACCATCCATCCTCCGTGTTTACGCTTCTTGGTCGCCCTCCAATCCTCCCTTTTGATGGTGGAGTACCCCTAGCTCCTCAACAATATCGTGGAACGTGCCAGCTGCTCGCTCTCGGCAGCACGAGTATGACCCCGCTATGCACCCACCGTCACTTTCATAGCATGGCTGGTCCAGTGACGATCGTGTAGATGCATATGTATCTCAGCGCTCCCCGGTCCCCAACTCGATAACTTCTGAGGACTTCGATGTCCCGATTTCGTACGATTTGTTGTGGTACATCTTCATTCCTCTCATCCGACCAGACCCTTCGGTATAACTCGTACTTCCTGGTTTTTGAGCCCTCGGCTCACGCATCCACTTCTAAATCGTAGACTGTAGATAGCAACGTACTATAGTTGCACTCCAGAATTTATATATTCAGATACAGGTTCTCAATGTATCAATGTGTCGTGATGAATCTTGGTACAGGTGGCAACACCCTAAAGATTGGGCGCACCGCACGGTGGTACGTCCTGTGGTACGCCGCACGCGACACGGAAGCCCAATGACGATGCAAGAGGCTCGTTCCGCTAGTCGAGGGCTGCTAAGTGGCTCGAGCTCATTTGTTCCTCATCGGAGGAAACTCAAAGGAGGGTCCGAGTGAGGCTTGTGGGTCCATATGTATGCTACATATCGATCGTGATTTTCTGACTTCCATTTTTTCCGTCATGCGCTGGGGGATGCAAGTCGCTCAAGTATTATGAGAGTACAGTACGGGAAGTACACGAATGATAGGCTGCCAATTTACGGTATGGTGAGTTATCATACCAGGTTCTGGGAGATGATAAAAACATGTAGCATCGAAATGCTACTTGCGAGATGAATCTACAGCCAAAAAGGTCTAGCTCTGCCACGGTGGCTCTCTGCCTCTTCAGACGTCCCATTTGTGCAGACTTCGACCATAAGATCCGCGGTATCCCAGTCTTTACCGCCGTAGGAGCTCCCATGATGAGGGATCGGCAGCTCTGCCAAAGTGTTGAGAACAGAGGGTCGAGCATAGTCGTAAAGCAGTGTTTCCAGAAGGCCAGGTACGTCTAGATCTATCAAACTAATGAGCACTCCGAAGTGCGACTGAGGGCCCAAGAGAACTCACCTCAAGCCTCGTTATCACCACACCGTAGTACCATACACGGGTGACCTTTCACCCTCGTCAGTGACCTCTGCCTCTCTCTTTACGCTCTCAACAACTTGGGGAATGGCACTGCGCCCCTGGACCGCAAGCTAAAAATCGTTACTGCGAATTCTACCAGGCAAGGGTTAGTGGCGCGTCAAAAAAAAATGTCGAGGGCCAGATAACCCACCATCATCGCATCGTCCTCAAGAACACTTTCCCCCCAGACTCGGACTTGTCCTGGCCTCTTTTCTCGACGGCCAACTTCATCGAATCATGATGCCGCTCTTTCATGACGACAATGAGGTACCAATAGCGAAGATTGGACTAGGGAAAGAAATGGAGCTTCCGTAGTATTGGTCTGGCTCCGCAAGCGAGTCCTGAAGGCACTCGAGAGTTCGGATTCCAATATGCCTTGGACGACGAGTTCTGATATGAAAATGAGAGGACCGTACGTGAAAAAATAGGAATCAGCACATACCTCTTTGTCCAAAAGTTTAACTTTGACGTCCGAGTCGTACAGCGTCTGCTCGCCGAACCCCACCGGCCGCCACAAGGACGGTTTCATTGGGTGTGAGCTCCTATCGCTGCGTCGCAAGATGTTCTCGATCTCGTCTCCCGAGGATAAGAAGCAACCGGGGGTTCCTTTCGAATAATGACGACTCCCGACTTCCACTTGGTGCAGCAAAACATGCACCCCCTCCATGGCAGAGACCGATCCTTCGACGGCAATATCGATAATCGTCCTGAGGAAAAGAATGATATGCCAGCGTAGATATTTCGGACTTGTACTGTGTATTCCTGAGCTCGTTGGAACGGTAAGGTCCAGGGACCAGCGTGCATCAGCTCAAGTCCCCCAAACCCGACAATCAAAGTGGAAAGGCTGCCTCGACAGAGAATATGATCGCTTGTCGGTTGTCTATTCGCCTGATCGAGTATCGAGGAGACGTGCAAGCCTGAGAGTACCAGTAGCGGATCCCACCAAATCGGTATGCAGGTATTCCCCGTTCCTGGAGATAGTTGGAGGTCAATTCAGGGGCATAAACGGCCGATTGCACATACGAACCTCTTCACGATGCAACAACAAAAATTCTTTTTGCATCACAGAATTCATCAATCCATTCCGCCCAGCGACTCCGAAATGGTGAAGTTCGTTACGTAAATGAGGGAGTGGGAGTTTACCCACTTGAACGAACGAGACCATGCAATGCCTTCATCGTCCCTTGTGCGGAGGTGTGGCGGTCACGAAAGTGAGTTCGTAGAAGATCGATATGGGATGCCTTCGGATGCTCGGGCGAGCCGTCCACTGCGTTGAAGATGGCAGTACGAGAAAAGCCTCTCTGGTTGTGCATACGTTGGCCAGCATGGGCCCTGACACCAGGTTCATCAGCGACGAGTCCATAACATTCCACGGCGGTAGTTACTTGGATTCGGGGGAGGTTGTGCCAGATTGCTGGTCGAAGACAAATGGCGAATTCTTCGTGTTCAGGTAACGTCCAATGCCCGTTTTCCTGAGCGAAGTGGTGTGTATGCAACATGTCGCTCCTTGGAGATATCGCGTTGTGAGTACAAGGCCGGGTCGGAGGCAACGTCTACTCGCACACATTTCAGGTCCGACCACAGTGTCAAGTCACTCTTCTGAAAGGTGGAGAGTGTCGACGACATTCATAGATTCCGTAGCTTTGAACCTGAACGATCGTGAATTAGGCGATATGAACGGATTTCGAATATCCAACGAACCTCAGGGATCAGGAGAATCAGCATCCCTGCACGGCTACTGCAAAAAAGCTGAACCATCAATCCTGGGGGTGGGTTGGTTTCTGAAATCGGCATATTGGGTCGTTTTGAGGGCCAGAAGGTTCTTCAACTTCAGGAAGGCACCTCGCACAGAACAAGCACATCTTTGACGCTGCTTGCGAAGATAGTGACCGGTGGATCGATGTGGCTTCAATCAAATGTTTCGAGGAGGATAGGGGGGACATCCGGGATCTGCTTTGCACGTCGGTCAGAACAGCGATACACAGTAAAAGAGTTGCAAGCCACAAGCACCTTGATTCCTCCTCCTTTCAACACATTCTTTGTAGCTCTCCACAATGATGGGTCAATCAGGATGGCGATAACTGATCTGGTACGTGGTTTAGATGTAATAGACACGAACGGACACGGCAAACTGACACTCACCCAGCATCTGATGCAACATTGCTCAGAAGGAACGTGAAAGACCATATTAAAGGATCGTTTGAGACCAACGACACTGCAGAAAATTCCGATGTGAAACGTCAAACGCGAATTCACTGCCGTTACGATTGCTACGCACCTTGCGAGAAACTAGCCCACCGAGATGCATCGGGAACCTTCCAATTGTACTGGATCATCGTCCTGGGTCGCTTCAAAGTCGAACTGTTGATTTTCATTCCATTTTCATTCTGTTTGGCCTCATTCGAGAGCGTCGCGCCTTTAAGCCTGGAAGACCGAAGATAGGTTGTGATATTTTTTCCCGGCTCTGGTGTCTTGAAAGTTATTGAGTGAGATCCAAAGCCAGAATAACGCGATACGCACGATAATATACACCACAGACTTTGTCACAAAGCATCTCTGACCGTCGGGTGTCCACTGAAGGCATCTTGATCATGATGATGGTGAGTTGAGAATGCTTGGGATGTTTATACACGAGTAAGATGCTGGTGAGAGGTTTGCGGTTAACGGAGAGGTCGTTATATTGATGGTTAGCGGTGTATACGAGTCAGTGTGAGGTGAACATGGTGGTTGCGGTCGAGACTCGAGACGTTGTCAACCTCCCAGTCGGAAGTAACGTGATCCAAATTTGCAAGCGGTTCTTCCAGGCGTCGACAGGCTCAATTTTCCATGTTGTCATTGTCTGTCGAGAAGTAATCGGAGTCTCGAGCTCGCAGTCCAGATATAATTGTTATATCAACCTTCAATCACTTCGGAAGATGGCCAAGTACATCCCCACTCGCAGGCTCCTCTCACCTCACACCTTTCCCCCTCGCTACATCCTCGTGCACGACACCTCAAGGAAGACTGGTTAATAAATATGGCCGCCAGACATATCGGACTTTTTTACAGGAAACATGTCTATCCGCCGCATCCACCACGCTCTACCAGTACCTCCGCATGCCAAAAGCCTCACTGCATCCCTCACCAAACTATTCCGAATCTCCAGTACTTTGAAATCCCGAAGCTTATAAATTTGATCTCCTGGTCGTAACTCTCTGCATAGGATCCTCCTCGTCTGATGGGAAATAATGGTCCACGTTATCGTTCTCGAGGTAACACCCACATCTCACAAACGGTGTTACCAGTTGGACTCAAGCCTTGATATAGATACTCTATGCCTAGCCATACTACCGGCCAACCGTTCTCCTCTCGCAAACCGCCCTCACGCTTCTCTACCTGACTCTGTCATCGCCTTGGACGCCTCGATCCTTCCTACGTCATCAAATTCTCTTCAATACCTCTTTCATCATCATTCTCGTTCATGACAATTGCCTATACCCTGCCCACCCTCGACGCCTTCGAACTCTCCGCCAACAATCTCACAGAACTCTATGAAATTCAAACGAGCCTCCTCGATACTTCAAACCCAAGCCCCAATCACATCACTCTCTTGACAACCTCAGCGCTGTTTGCCTCATGAACGAAGCGCCGCGACCACCAGGCTCGTCAACTCTTCCATTACATCCCTTTATTGCCGGGTCCTACGTTGCCTCAACCTCAACCCAACTCCACCTCGCCACAACCTATTGCCAACGATTCGGCGAACCAGCCCACTCCCTCGGTTACGTTTTACACGGATCCACTCGCTCTATGCTCAATGTCCCGTTCTCCTATTGAATTCTGCCTCATGATGAAAGGGTTGGACCTTGAGCATTCTCGTCTCTCATCAGCAATATCTCAACCACTATGTCAGAACTGGTCGCATACCGCCGTTTAGGAGCAACAGGACCCTAGATATTCATTCCGTTGTGAGTACTCCACTCAGTGGATGATTCGTGGAACCTATACTGACTGGCATCCTCGCAGTCAGGACCGATGTTGATGAGCTTCGGTTCACCCGACTTCCGAGTGGAACGTGCGTGTTTGAACAACAGAGAGTTAACTGGGCATGTGCCGATCGTTACGCGCAATCCATGGGTGAAGAACAATCTCTCGAAATCTCAAAGGCTGCTTAGGATTGAGGAATCAACATGATCAATACAGAAGTCGGAGCACATTATTTGCATTGAAGGTGAGTAGTCGCTTGGAATGTGTAGTATCTCAGGATCACTCATTTTCAACCAATAATTTAGTACAACTACCCCAACACCAAGTGATTATCGCTTCGAGATGCTACGGGCTCGTTTGGCATCAGGGCTTACGCTGACCCAAGTTTGCACGACCGTAGGCATTACCTCGACCAGAGAGCTATATCAAAACGCCGGCGGGTTAGATTATTTTACAGTAGTTTACCTACTTGTGCTGTGTAATATAGCAGAGTCGGTCGAACTATCATCTTTCATCTTTCATCTTTTGTCGACTCAAGCTCTCTCGAGCAATCCTTGAGGCTCAGTCGGGGTCCCCTACATACCCATTCGTAGCAAAATCCCGGTCTTCAAAACTGTGCGGTATGTTCCAAGTAACGCTTCAAATGTAATAAATACAGTAACATGCACGGTAAATAATGTGAATTCAAGTCTCCATTACACATTCTTGTCGGCGTCGGGTCCTCCCACCGCTGTCCCCTGCATAGAGCCACTTGCACTACCACTCGCAAAATTCTCGGTTGCTACCGGTTGCTTTGGAATATTTTCCTGTTCTGCATCCTCAACAAGTGCACCTCGTTCATCAACTTCTCCAGGCCCAGGCTGCGGGGATGGTTTCAAACCAGAGCGGCCCTCCATCTGCTCGTCGCGGTCTACCTCTCCAGTATCTGTAATGTCTCTCGAGCTACCACCGGAGTCCTCTGCCTGTGCTTCCGGTTGCGGTGGACTTTCACGAGGAGCGGGGGGGTCGATACCTTCGTGGAATATGTGCTTGAATTGATCTGGTGGCAGCTCTGGACGAGCCGCTCTAACCCGCGCTATGGCATCTCGCCAGCCTGAAGTTTGATGACGATAGAAAAGCCATTCGTAAGTTCCCCGTTCCTCCGCCAAACGATTATTCACGAAGGTTATAAGCTCCAGCCCTGCTGAAGACATCACAAGCGGCGAGATCTTTGATTCGCCAGGGCAGTGGGATGATTCGGCATCGGATTGGGGACACTCGTTGATATGCTTTGATAGAATTTCAACGAGTTCCTCCTTGTGCCACTCCCTTGCACCACCCCAATCTCCACTGAATGAACCCAGATATCCAAAGTCAATCTCGGGATCTGTGGGAGATAGACTATTCAACGTCTTCCTGAGCTTTGAAAGTGGGAGGGAGAAACGGCCGGGGATAACACCGAAGTGGTTTTCGGGAGGTTCGTGCACGCGTCGTACGATATCCATTGCCTCCATCCAATCCACGGGAGCCTTTTCCCAAGTAAGAAATTTTTTATAGATACCCCTTTCAAGGATAGTGATATGCACCTTGGACAGAATTTTGCGACCAGTAGCTGATCTAACAAACGGGGAAGTAGTGGTTGCTGCGGGTAGATGGAGAGCATAATCTGGCGAAGACGCAATGATATACGGAGCCAAATCCTCCATCAAAGTTGCCCAATAGTCATTTGAGGTCGCTGGGTTCTGTGCTATCTCTGTGTAGAAAGTTCCCCAAAGCCGATCACATAGATCATTGTCTGGAATCGTATCAATGCCTTTGAAAGGGGTGGAGAAGGGAGATAGAGAATCTTGGCCACTGCAACTCCCGCCATTCATTGACACATGGGTCCAATGGAGAAGGTGCTTGAAATGCCCCGTTTGTCTTTCGATGGCAAGGAAATTATGCTTTGCACGCGTCAGATGATCTTCAATGCCACCTGGAGGGAGATTGGGATCAAGTGCCGCCTCAATGTCACCAACAGTCCACTTCCTCCCCGGGAGAAAGAACCATTGGTCAAGGACAGCAGGCATAACAAGATGCAGGGGAATCTTTGACAGGATATTCCCAAGATGGGGAATCATGTGTGGGCTGTCTCGGAGCTCTGCAACGAGCCAGCGGAATGCCTCGAGTTCATAGAAAGGAGGGGCGAGGTCAATGCTTGAACATTGGAGGAGTTCAAGATCGACAGATGACCAATCTGAGAGACTATTTATTATTTCTCCGAAGGTCGACATTGAGCGTCTGAAATTGTGATAGGCAGAATCGGTAATCCAATCCCTATAATAAAGAAACAATGCCACACGGCGCAGGGGACTGAGGATGAGAGAGATAAATCTCAAGACTTGGAATACAGCCCATGCCTGGGGCGATTTGTAGGGGCATATGTATTCCATGGGAGGTAGTGTCATGATGAAATCAACAGGCGAAAGGAAATGTTGAGAATATTCAGTGCGAGTTTGCATCTGTCTGAGCTCCCATGTAACTTGTCGTGCCTGTCGAATAACATCAACAGTGGGGATGATCGTAGTTCCAAAGTAGAAGGCAGCAGCAAATGCAACAACAGCCGTCGAAATTTTGAACAGGACTGGCTGTCGTGTCCGCAAAAGCTCCAGCAGCCCAGCAAGAAAGAGGAAGAGTGCAAATTCGAGTAGCATTGGAAGGGAAGCAAGGATCATTGGGACACGCCACTTCTCCAGGCTCTTATTTCGGAGCCACCGAAGCGCAAGTGCTTCAGACGGTGTGCGTGTGTGGGTATGCCGGCGATGCTCTCGGAGCCACTGTTTACAGAGAAGAGCAAACAGGGCATCGACGAGAGCGAGGATGAGGCTCAGGAACCATAGTATGTTGATTGCGACATCGGATGACGATACTTCAAACTCGTCAGGCTCAGGTATTGAGCTACCGTTCAACTGCCGAGATATCTGCTTCAGCATTACGACAGTAGTGTCTTCTGGTGCTTCTTGGAGCCATTGATACGATTCGATAGTGAAGGCGGTAACGACCGCGGAAAAGAGACCAGCCTGACACATGAGAGAAGGGCTTCAGTCTTTTGAAGATTCTGAGATGATATGTACGTACGAAGACCAGTAAGGTGTCGATATCATCTTTCCATCCTCCAACGAGTCCATCATCCAGCGCAGTGACCTCCTTCATGACGACCTCCCAAGATTTCTCAATATCTGCGGGTTTGATTGGAATATCCTTAACACGAGTGACGATTGAGCATTCACGACTCAAACTTGGCTATTGGTAGAATACTCACCGAGGCCTCTTTAGGTGTATCTTGGTTTCCCGTGGAGTTATTGTCCTTCGTTCCATCCAGCGGGGCCTTCTCCGTTACTTCTGGAGCCTGAGAAGTGATTGAGCAAACTCTGATGTATGGCGGCGCTGGCAAAACTTTACCGTGTTCGCCTTATCCTTGCCCTTATCCTTGTCTGCGGCGCGAGGCAAGACCTCCTCTTTGGCGCTCGTAGAACCCTGTGTAAAAGTGAATGTTTAAGGCCCAGTTTGCATCGATGTAGATGATTGCTCAGCTCACCGACGGTGCTTTATCTTCTTGCGCCTCCGGCTTTGTTACAAGTTCAGAATCCCCGGGCCCGATCTTGACCAAATTTAGAGAGGTTATTTGACATGGACTAGTTATACAGGTGTGTTGCTCACTGGCTCAGGAGTTCCTTCCCGGTGAGGTTCATCTTCCGTGGGCTGCATAACGGAGTGCTGTAATGGCAGGCTGTTGAGTGATGCAAACGGGCGAAGATTCCATTCAGAGCCCTACCAGAGAGACATCTTCCCGTGGTGACTGAGGTTTGTCAGATGGTGGAGACCGTGAGCGCTGTAAAAACACCACAGAGAACACAATATTGAGCTATGAGGCCGAGCTCCAGGAAGTATAACTTTAGAAACCCACCTGAGTTCGCGAGGAAGTCGATTTCCTTGAGCTACGAGTTCTTTTCCTGACCGGAGGGGTGTCTGAAGACATGGTACGAGAGAGAGCTGCTGGCAACGTGCACCTGGCATGCACTGAGCGGCGTTACGCAGCTAGCATAGCACAACTTGAACAATTCAGAAGATAGAAGATCGATAGATAGATCGATATAGATGAGCCTGGGGAACGTGCAAAGCAGCAAACGAGCTACTGTCCCACGACAATAGATGTGGGCGCTTGCCCAACGCGCGCCAGAGTCGGACTGCTCTCTGTTCTGAACGACCGACTTGTCAATAAGCTTCTACACGCTCCTTTTTGACTTGACCATTTTTTTCACGCATTCTACTATATACGGGTCTATTGCCAATAGCAACGGCGATGGAGAGTCACTGACCGTCGTCTTTGTCGTCTGGCTCAAGCTCTGCATCCTCAACTCACGAATCACCAACGACCGCAGCATCTTCGAGCACCGCCGAACGGCCTCTCTCCTCTACAGATTATCTTCAAGATCTGTCACATCGAAATACCATTTCAGGCCCGCCATACCCGCATAATCTCTTCTCCAATCTCCAGGTTCTTTCCTACTCCAGTGCGGACACCTTCCAGTTCTGCTTCACGCCCACCTCAAGTAACTCACCTCGAAGCAAGATCGAACAAAGTACAGTCTTTGTTCCTCAATCACAACTTGGCCCATCAAAAACCCACATCTATCACTCGACACAATACCACAAAACTTGCCCACATGCACCTCTGATCCATCGCTCGGAACTGTGGTTCAGCGATGGGAACATCGGATTGATTGCTGAGCATTCAAGGTTCATTGTGGACGACTCAAATGATCATCGGAGGTATTCGCTGGGATGTTCGAGGTTCTTCAGCCTACGGACATGAAGATCGTCGCGGAGGAACTGGAGGGTCGTCAAGACGTTGAAATGGCACACGATAGGGCGGATGACGTCTACTGCTTCCTCAGGTCGCTGTTGACGAACTGTATACTCTTCTATTCCCCTACTGCCACCGGTCCTGACAATGTCCATAGGCACTTCGTGAAGAGACGCCGAGGAAGCTCATTTCCTTCCCTTTCGAGCACGCTTCACCATTCGACAGAATACATTCTCGATCAATTGCCAGCACCTCGATTTACTTTCACCGCTCCGAATGCTCCTTCACTCGCTCGGCCTTCTGCTGGAAAGCGATCGATACACCAGTCAGATTTTCCCCTCGAGATGTCCTGTTCAGCTCAGGCTCACTCACGAAGTCAGCCGCTGGTCCCGCCCGACAGGTTCCTTCATCACATCAATCTCTCAAGCTGCCGCCGCGAGGATAACCTCACCACAGCCGTCTTTCGTTTGGAACCGAAACAAATAGTGTCCCCGTACCGTCGGTGTCGGAGCCTCTATACCTCTCCAACTCCAGCTGCACACAAATCTCGATGTAGGGAAGATGGCATCCGGGATGGTGGCGATATAGGTCCAGGATAGCAAGTGAATGCGGGGACTTGGTCAATGGAACGACTGAACCTGGGTGCACACCCAGCCGAGGATATTGTATGGTGGTTCGTCGCGACGGGGGGAAGTATTCGGAGTTCAGGAAAGGATTGAACACTTTGATTGTCTACACACGTCGTCGGTTCGGTATTCCATTGGAGGCTTTGAGAGGACTTTGCTGACTCGTTGGCTTTCGACAGGAGACCGAGAACATGAAATAAGAGGATCAAGTTGTAGTAAGCGGCAGGAAGCCTTGCACCGCTGTTTGTTGGGTTGTTCTCGGTGGCTGGTTTCACTGTATATGCACCAGATTCAAAAATATAGCAATGTCATTATGTATTTTCCAAACGACATCTGAAAATATGAGAGAAAGGATGGATGGTGTGTCGGGCTGCAGCTACTTTGCGACGAAGGAACGAGACGCGTCATGTTACAGCCCTTTGCGAAATAGAAAAATAGAATCGGTAAACGTAGACGGTGGCTCGGCCCATTCGATGGGTGTTTCGGACGTTTTACGGGAGAGGGCAAAGTGTGTTTGAGGGATGATTGCAGGTGACTTTGGACGTGTTTGATGCGGTTTTGGAGATGTTTGATGTGGCTTTGGGGATATGGAGGTGTTTGAGGTGGATTTGGAGATGTTGGGAGGTGGGGTCGGAGGTGTTTAGAGCGGGTTGTATCTCTCCCCCTTGCTCAGCCAGACGCAGCCATGCAAGGCCTCCAAATACGCTTAGGAAGATTGCTTTGATGGGCAGAGTGACGGTGACGAGGTTTGCAGAGGGTGGCGGTAGCGTGTATGTATGGGAAGAGGAAGATGTGTGGTCACATCCGAACATCACCTGGCGTCCGCGTCAGTAAGGATGGCGGAAAACCAACTTGGAGGTCACTGGAGGCGCTCCTGATGGGGTGATAGCGATGACCTTGCTACTTATATCATTCGTGGCCGTGGACGAATACGAGGGGTGGAGTCATGTCCTGTGGGAGATGACTCGGATTGCGGAGAGACTACATGAGAGGACGGGACGTTGGGTATATCGAGCCATCTTGTGTGGACACAATTCGGAGCTTCATTAATCATTACTGGCGTCATCTTGATTCCCATAGGTCTGGTCTCCAGACGCCAGCCTTCTAGACGCCGACTGCACCAGGTAGGTCTTCAAAACGACGTTAGTTGACCCAAGTCGAAGAGGCAGTTACGGTGCACTCACCAATGATGACCACGGCCAACAACTCGAATCCCTGGCATCGGCTGACGAACATATCCAAGATCTGTTGAAGGTGCAGTTTTATCGGGATCAAGAGTCGTAGGCATACGAGGCCGATCCCCGAAATAAGATATCCAAGGAGTAAAAGGGAAGCAGAGAGAACAGCTACGAGGACTGCAAGGCAAGCCAACGAAGTGAAAGACTCGCAGCTATTGGCTTTGCGTAGGCTTCAAGCCACCACGCTCGCCAAGAACAAGAGTCTTCATCTCTGCCTGATTCGTGGGTGATGAGGGTGGTGCCGTCGACAAAGTAGTTGACGGTCAGGCAACACCGACAGACGTCGTTGCCAGAGAAAAATGCCACGTGATCGTGAAGTCGTCACTTCTCATTTTCTTCCCCACCTCCTCCCACAAAAATGTTCCCATTGACACCGTCCATCGCACGATACAGTCATAAGTCCTCCCTGTCACAACGTCCAAACAAGCAGAATATCGGTCGAAACGACATGCAGGCGAATATCTGGTGGTCATTTCTTCGATAACCGCACCAACAGCAATGTCGGCCAAGCCAAACCCAAACAGTCGTCGGTGGTTTAAAACGGGCCATTGATGAGACATCAGAAATCTTACCAGTGTGGCTCAAGAGGTTTTTTTCGTGCGCCGAGGGAGGTGCGTGTTTTCCTTTCCTCCCGTTCGTTCAGTAAGACCAATCTGTCGTTCTGAAGCCTCGTTCTTATTCCCCAAAGGCGATACTACACGAACAAGACGCCATCTCCATGGAACGTAACTCGAGAGACTTTGACCGTTGAATCAAAGTCGCCGATGCGATTCCCTTCAATCCCACTCTCTCACCTCCGTGATCAAACAATACACGCTCGTCGTTTGATTCTTCTCCTCACCACCACGCTGCCATGCCCGGTACATCCATCCCATTGATCTCAGCTGTCCCTTCATTTAACTTCCGTCTCACTGCCCACATAGGGTGATAATGTTGGGTACGAAGAGGGCCCACTACGCACAGATCAGCGGCTCATTGTCGACTCTCAGGCGTACCAACAGTTGCAGCTGCGTCTCAAGGATCAAACTGGTCAGCAGTTTGAATCGAAATCAACACCCACCACGATATCAACCAGTATCTGCTTCTGAAACCGCAAGGTGATACCACTGAGGAGGCCGCGGAAGAAGAGCTGTACAAAGAGCGACAGCATCAGGACGACGATATTCGACTATCGTTGCAGGAATGCGCCCTTATCTCGGGCAACACATTGTTACTGGCCTGGACGTTGTTATATACGTCTGCGGAGGATTTTCTCTTCAAAAGCGGGGGAAATGGCCGTAGTAATGGCGTTATCACCGAACAAAGCACATAGCGAGTCAAGAGAAGTTGATCGCTGCCCGTAGCCAGCAGTGGTTCTGAGAGGAGCCGGAGGGAACTCAATCCCAACGAAAAATGGAACGAACTGTATGCTTCCCCATTTCTCTTCTGCCGCCGATACTGACGACGTTCTCAGACACTTAATGAAAAAAAATGTCGGGTCCTTCTCTTGTCGCCTCTCAATCAAACAGGTTGTACCGTACCAACCTCGCGACAGAGATATCTCGTTCGATATCTTGCGACCAACCTATGATATTCAACGGCTGGGACAAACGAGAAGATGAGGCGACGGACAAGCGTGTCTATCCCCCAAAACAGTATTCCGCTTGTTCTCGCGACGAAGCTGGGGTTGGTGGATCTACTGCCGAGCGCAGTCTACAATTCCTTCCGAGTCTGCTGGTGCGAAGAATTGCCTTACGGTTTCACTGGAGTATGGCAGGTTGCGTTAGACGGGAAGTGGCGTGTTGCTGCTAGCCACAGGCGATACTCGACGTGTTGGACTTTATGTTGGCTCCGGCGTATTAGAACAGGATGAACAGCGCGATAGAGAGGTTTGAGGCCTTGAGGTGGGGAAAGAGTGGGAGCTCTGGCGTACTTCGCCACGGTCCTTCATCCATGTTCTCCACAGAGAATATTGCAGTGAAGTGTGTTACGAGACATGTTTCTTAGTACCCCATGTTCGTTGTATCTTCTATGCCATTTTAGAATTACTTGATGTCAGTTGTGCGTAAGTTCTTACCAGAAGCGAGGCCTCATACTGTGTCCTCAAGCCCCCCGCTCGAAAAAAGTCCGCCAAGGCTATCGTTCAATGTTCAGTGTGATCTCTCTGACCTCAACCTCTAAGTGGCCGACACATAAGGTGACCTGATAGCGATTGGTACAGATCTCAACACAGCTCGGAGAATCGAGTTCGAGAAAGGGTATTAATACAGCATTTAAATCGTTGATTCATTCTCAGTCCCGAACTGGTGCAGCTCAAGGATGATCCAAACAAACTCGGGGACGTGACTGGTAGACGTAAAACCCGTCAGTACGCGTCCCACCGAGCAAAGCTCATGAAAGTCAACTCACAGCTCTTCCAGATGCTTGAGTTATATATCGTGCATCGCATGCCCGGCTGGGAGATTCTCCTTCAGTACTGAAGGTCCCCACCGAAGAATCGAGATCCAAGCAAGACAGATCTGGGCCATTGGTACCCTACGTTTCTTCGCCAACTATTCGACACAAAATATAATCACCTTGTCAGCCTCGCTCCCAGTCACCGTCGATCCGCTTGATCGTATGGTTTCGCCGGAGTCAAGGGGAGCGTACAAGAGCGGCATCCAAGAATTACCAGCTCAAGACAGGAACGTATCTGGACGTGAAAAAATCGTCAGCGTGCGTCTCTCGCTGAGCAAAACTCACGGAGGTTGACTTATGACGCTTGACTTCTCGTTCGCCTCCAGGCGCTCGATGCTACAGATTCAAGAAAGAGTGATCTGTACCGTCGGTACCCCACGTCTCCTCGACATGGAATATGATCGCTTTATTGGTCGTCTATCCGCCTGATCGAGCATTGGGGAGGCGTGCAAGAGCACCAGTAGTGAATCACGCTGAATTGATATGCAGGCATTCCCCTTTCCTACGAATCGTTAGATATCAACTTGTGGAAATGGATGGCGATCTACAGACGTACCTCCTCACGATGTGACAACGAAATCTTTCTCTGCATCCCAAAATTCATCAACCCATTCCGTGCAGCGATTCCGTTCAAGTAGTGGGCTAACTGCCAAGCTCTCATCGAGCTGACACCGACGTAATAAACTTTGCCATTGTGCAACGGCTTTATCGTCTCTTCAGCGGGTGTATCGTGATCGTGACAGTGAACTTGGAGGAGATTGATGTAGGGTGTCTTCATATGCTCGAGCGAGCCGCTTACTGCGTTGAAGATGATAGCACAAGAAAGGCCCTCCGGTTGTTATATCGGTTGTGGTTGTGCAAACATTGGCCAACGTTGGCCTTGACATCAGGTTCATCAGTGACGAGTCTACAGCATCCCATGGCGATAGGTACCTAGTTTAGGGGGGAGCTTGTATTACATCGTTGGATGACGACGAATGGCGGTTCTAATGTTCGGGTAACGTCCAACGCCCACGTGTCCGAGCGAGGTGGTGGATATGCAACATGTCGTTCCTGGTGGAACATCGCGTTGTGGGTACAAGGTCGGGTCAGAGGCAACGTCCACTCACACATACTTCAGGCACTCTTCTGAAAGGTGGAGGGTGTCGACGACATCCATGGTAGATACTGTAGCGTTGAACCTGAATGGTCGTGGATCAGGCGATATGAACAGGTTTCAAATATCCAACGAACCTCGGGGATCAGGAGGATCAACATCCCCGCGCGGCTACCACAAATAAACTGGGCCATCAATTTTGGGGGTGAGCTGGTTTCTGAAATTGGCATATTGGGTCGTTTTGAGGGCCAGACAGCTCTTCGACTTCAGGAAGGCACCTCGCACAGGACAAACACATCTTGTACGCTGCTTGTGAAGATAGTGTCCGGTAAATCGACGTGGATCTTCAATCAAATGTTTATAGGTGGGATGTCTGGGATCTGCCTTGCGCGTCAGTCAGAACAAAAAACACAATTAGCATTCTGTAAGCCAGACACACCTTAGTCCATTCTCCTTCTAACACGATCTTCGTAGCTCTCTATAGCGATGGATCGGCCAGGATGGCAATAACAGATCGGGTACGTGTTTTGAATATGGTAGATGCAAATGGACACAACACGCTCACTCACCTGGGATCTGATGCAACATCGCTCGGAGAGAAGGTAAAAGACTATATTGAAGGGCTGTTTGGATCCAGCGACACTGCAGAGAACTCCAATGGGAAACGTCAAACGCGAATTCACCGCCGTTACAATTGCTACGCACCTTGCGAGAGATCAGGCCACTGAGATACATCGGGAACCTTCAAGTCGTACTGGATCATCGTCCTGGGCCGTCCAGAGTCGAGCCATTGATTTTCGTTCCATTTTCTTTGTTTTGCCTCATTCGAGAACGTCGCGCCTTTGATCCTGGAAGACCGAAGATAGGCCGTGTTGTTTATTCCCGGCTTTGGTGTCTTGAAGATTTTTGAGTGAGATCCAAAGCCAAGATAACGCGATACGCACACATTATATACCACAGACTTTGTCATAAAGCATCCCTGACCGTCGGGTGTCGACTGAAGGCATCTTGATGATGATGATGATGAGTTGAGAATGCTTGGGATATTCATACACGAATGAAATGGTGGTGAAAGGTTTGCGGTCAACGGAGAGGTGGTTATATTGATTGTTGGCGGTGTACACGAGCCATAGTGTGAGGGGAACATGGCGGTCGAGGTTGACATTGTCATTGTCAGCTCCGGAGTTGCGTTGGGTAACGTAATCCATGCAAAGCGCTTGACCGTTCTGCCAGCTGTGGGCGTCTTGAACAGGCGAGTCAATTTTCCGTGTCTGTCGAGACCTAATCGGGGTCTCGAGCTCGCAGCGCAAGGTATGCTTCGTGATTCAAATATTCAATTGCCTTGGAAGATGACCAAGGACATACCAATCGCAGGCTCCTCTGTCACTACCGTCAGTTCTCACACCTTTCCCCTCGCTACATCCTCGCACACGACACCTCAAGGCCTCACGGAAGACTGGTTCATTACAGCCCGAGATATATAGAAAAATAGATGAAGAAGGGCTGAGCGAGGGAAAGAGATACGAGCAGCAGTAAACCCACTTCAAACACCTCCGAGTCCAGCCCAAACATCTCCGAATCCACTCCAAACACCTTCAAATCCACATCAAACATCTCCGAGGCCACAGTTACCTACGACCGCCCCTCGAAACACGCGTCAACCCCTTCCGTAAAATGTCCAAAACATCGACCAAATGCTGACCGAAGGGGCGGAGCCACCGTCTACGTTCGCCAATTGTATTTTTCTTTTCATACAACACCTTTTCGCAAAGGGCTGTAATATGGCTGCCCGACATATCACATTTTTCACACAGGAAATGTGTCTATTCGCCATATTCACCACGCTCTACCAGTACCTCCGCACGCCAAAAGCCTCACTGCATCGACCTCACCAATATTTCTTTAAAATCCCGAAGCTCATGGATTTGATATCCTGGCCGTAACTCTCTGCATAAAATCCACCTCGTCTCATGGGAAATAACAGTATACGTCACCGTTCTCGAGGTAACACCCATCTCACAAACAGTGTTACCAGTTGGATTCAAGCCTTGATACTCCTCTATGCTTAGCCATACTACCGGCTTACCGGAAGGACATCTCCTCTCGCAAACCGCCCTCGCACCCTTCTCTACCTGACTCTGTCATTGTCTTGGACGCCTCGACCCTTCTAATCCTCTTCAATACCTCTCGTCATCATTCTCATTCATATACTACCTATACCCTCGCCACCCTCGACTCCTTCGAGCTCTCCGCCAACAATCTTGCAGAACTATGGAATTCTAACGATTCTCCTCAACACCTCGGACTCACCGACCACCGAAATCCCAACCCAGCACGCTCTGACAACCTCAGCTATTGGCCGCATGAACGAAGCACTGCGATCACCAGACTCGTCAACTCTTCCATCACACTCCTTTATTGCTGGGCCCTACGTTGCCTCAACCTCAACCCAACTCCACATCGCCACCCCACATCGTCAACGACTTAGCGGACCAGCCCGCTTCTTTACCTACGTTTTGAATGGATCCGTTTGCTCTATGCTCAACCCTGTTCTTCTATCCAAACCAAATTTCATCCGCCTCGTATGTATGAAAGGGACAGACCTTGAGCATTCTGTCCCCACATCAGCGATATCTCAATCATTATGTCGAAACCAGTCGAATACCGCCGTTTAGAAGCGACATGGCACATTAAATCGTGTCATTCCAGTCGTGAGTGTTCTGCTCGATGGACGATCCGTGAAACCTATGTTGACTGGTCCCGTCTTCGCAGCTGGGACCGATGTCGACGGGCTTCGGTTCACCCGACTCCCAAGTGGAACGTGGGTGCTCAAAAAACAGATAGGTAATTGCGCATCTGATTGTTACACGCAATCAATGGGTAAAGAAAAATTCCTCGAAATCTCGAAGGCGGCTTGGGATCGCGGAATCAACTCCATCGATACAGGAGTCGGTCGCATTATTGCATTGAAGGTGAGTAGTCGCTTGGAATGTGTAGTATGTACAGGATCACTCATCATCGACCAATGGCTTAGTACAGCTGCCCCGACACCGAATTATTATCGCATTGAGATACTACGGGCTCGTTTGGCATCAGGGCTCACACTGACTCTAGTTTATACGACCAGCCTAAGGCAATACATCGACCCACAGAGCTGGATCAAAACGCCGCCGGGTACATTTCCATTTTACAGTATTTTACCTACTTGAGCTGTGCAATGTAGCGGAGTCAGTCGACTTATCTTCTTTCATCTTTCATCTTTCATCTTTCATCTTTCATCCTTCATTGACTCGAGCTCTCTTGAGCAACCTTTGAGACTCAGTCGGGGCTTCTCACATACCCATTCATAGCAAAACACCGGTCCTTGAAATTGTGCGGTATATTCCAAGTTCCAATTCGAATAGAATAGATACAGTAAAATACAAGGTAAACAATGTGAATTCGAGTCTCAACTACACGTTCTTGTCGGCGTCCGGACCTCCCACCGCTGCCCCCTGCACAGGGCCACTTGCGCTACTACAAGTTGCAGGATTCGCAGTTGCTACCGGTTGCATTGCAATATTTCCCTGTTCTGTGTCCTCAGCAAGTGCACCTCGTTCATCAACTTCTCCAGGCCCAGGCTGCGGGGATGGTTTCAAACCAGAGCAGCCCTCCATCTGCTTGTTGCGGTCTACCTCTCCAGTATCTGTAATGTCTCTCGAGCTACCACCGGAGTCCTCTGTCTGTGCTTCCGGTTGCGGTGGACTTTCACGAGGAGCGGGGGGGTCGATACCTTTGTGGAATATGTGCTTGAATTGATCTGGTGGCAGCTCTGGACGAGCCGCTTTAACCCGCTCTATGGCATCTCGCCAGCCCGTTCGATTATGATAGGAAAGCCATCGGTAAGTCCCCCGTTCCTCCGCCAGGCGATTATTAACGAAGGTTATCAGCTCCAGCCCTGCTGAAGACATCACAAGCGGCGAGATCTTTGATTCGCCAGGGCAGTGGGACGATTTGGCATTGGATTGGGGGTACTCGTTGATATGCTTCGATAGAATTCCAATGAGTTCCTCCTTGCGATGGGGCCATGCACCATCCCAATCTCTACTGAGGGAACCCAGATATCCAAAGTCAATCTTGGGATCTGTGGGAGATAGACCATACAACATCTTCCTGAGTTTTGAAAGTGGGAGGGAGAAATGGCTGGGGATAGCCCTGAAGTGGTTTTCGGGAAGTTCGTGCACGCGTCGTATGATATCCATTGCCTCTATCCAATTGTATCCATCGTCATAAGATATACGATTGTAGAGGGCCCTCTCAAGTATGGTCCTATGCATATGGGATAGAAAATCGCGGCCGGCAGCTGATATGACAAACGCGGACGTGGTTGTTGTTGGTAGATTCAGTGTATCATTCGGTGAAGATGCAATAATATACAGAGCCAGATTCTCCATCAAAGCCCTCCAATTGTTGTCCGAGTCAACTGAGCTCTGTATAATTTCTGCATATATACCCCAAAGGCAACCACGTAGATCATTGTCTGGATTTGCATCAACAGTATCGAAAGAGATGGGGAAGAGTGGAGAGTCTCGAGCACTTTTGCTCCCGCCATTTGTTAACACATTGGTCCAATGTAGAAGGTGGTTGAGTCGTCCCGTTTCCCTTTCGTGGCTGAGGAATTGTCTGTTTGCAGATGTCAAGTGATATTCAATGCCTCTATAAGAAAGTGTGGGATCAAGTGCTGCCTCAATGTCACTAACAGCCCACTCTCTCGTCGGGAGAAAGAACCATTGGTCAAAGACGGCGGGCATAACAAGATGCAGGGGGATAGTCGACAGGATATTCCGGAGATGGGGAATCATGTGTGGGCTGTCTCGGAGCTCTGCAACGAGCCAGCGGAATGCCTCGAGTTCATAGAAAGAAGGGGCAAGGTCAATGCTTGAACGTTGGAGGAGTTCAAGATCGACAGACGACCAATCTGAGAGACTATTTATTATTTCTCTGAAGGTCGACAAAGTTGGTTTGTCAAAATTGCTATAGACAGACCAGGTAATCCAACGCCTATTGTAGAGAAACAATGCCACACGGCGCGGGAGACCGGAGATGTGAGAGATAAATCTGAAGACTTGGAACACAGCCCATGCTTGGGGTGATTTGTAAGGACATATGTATTCCATGGGAGGTAGTGTTGTGATGAAATCAACAGGCGAGAGATCATATTTAGAATATTCAGTGCGCATTCGCATCTCCCGGAGCTTCCATGTAACTTGTCGTGCCTGTCGAATGACATCAACAGTGGGGATAACCGTAGTTCCAAAGTAGAAGAGGGCAGCAAATGCAACAACAGCCGTCGCAATCTTGAACAGGACTGGCTGTCGCGTCCGCAACAACTCCAGCAGCCCAGCAAGGAAGAGGAAGAGTGCAAGTTCGAGTAGCATTGGAAGGGAAGCGAGGATTGTTGGAACGCGCCACTTCTCCAGGCTCTGATGTCGAAGCCATCGGAGCGCAAGGGCTTCAGACGGGGTGCGAGTGTGGGTATGCCGGCGATGCTCTCGGAGCCACTGTTTGCAGAGAAGAGCAAATAGGGCATCGACAAGAGCAATGATGAGGCTGAGGAACCACAGAATGTTGATTGCAACAACGGATGATGATACAGTGAAATTGTCCGGCTCGGAGACTGGGCTATTGTTCAACTGCTGGGAGATCTGTTTGAGAAGTACGACAGTTGTGTCTGCCGGCGCTTCCTGAAGCCATTGATACGACTCGATGGTGAAGGCTGTGACGACCGCGGAAAAGAGACCAGCCTGACACATGAGAGAAGGGCTTCAGTCTTCTGACGATTCTGAGATGATATGTACGTACGAAGACCAGTAAGGTGTCGATATCATCCTTCCATCCTTCAGTGAGTCCTTCATCCAGCGCAGTGACCTCCTTCATGACGACCTCCCAAGATTTCTCAATATCTGCGGGTTTGATTGGAATATCCTTAACACGAGTGACGATTGAGCATTCACGACTCAAACTTGGCTATTGGTAGAATACTCACCGAGGCCTCATTAGGTGTATCTTGGTTTCCCGTGGAGTTATTGTCCTTCGTTCCATCCAGCGGGGCCTTCTCCGTTACTTCTGGAGCCTAAGAAGTGATTGAGCAAACTCTGATGTATGGCGGCGCTGGCAAAGCGTTACCGTGTTCGCCTTATCCTTGCCCTTATCCTTGTCTGCGGCGCGAGGCAAGACCTCCTCTTTGGCGCTCGTGGAACCCTGTGTAAAAGTGAATGTTTAAGGCCCAGTTTGCATCGATGTAGATGAGTGCTCAGCTCACCGACGGTGCTTTATCTTCTTGCGCCTCCGGCTTTGTTACAAGTTCAGAATCCCCGGGCCCGATCTTGACCAAATTTAGAGAGGTTATTTGACATGGACGAGTTATGCGAGTGTGTCGCTCACTGGTCCAGGAGTCCCTTCCCGCTGAGGCTCGTCTTGCATAGGCTGAATGACGGGATTCTGTAACGTCAGGCCGTTGAGTGATCCAGACACTTGGAGATTCAATTCAAAACCCTACCAGAGAAACATTTCCTGGCGATGACTGAGGTTGGTCGGATGGTGGAGACCGTGAGCACTGTAAAAATACCACAGAGGACATAATATTGAGCTATGAGACCGAGCTCCAGCAAGTAAAACATTGGAAACCCACCTGAGTTCGCGAGGAAGTTGATTTCCTTGAGCTGCGAGTTCTTTTCCTGACCGGAGGGGTGTCTGAAGACATGGTACGAGAGAGAGCTGCTGAAAACGTGCACCCATCGTGCACTGAGTGATGTTTCGCAGCTAGCGTGCATAGCACAACTTGAACAAATTCAGAAGATAGAAGCTGGATAGATGGATCGATATAGATGATCCTGGGGAACGTGCAAGCAGCAAACCGTCCCACGACACTGAATGTGGGCGCTTGCCCAACGCACGCCAGAGTCGGACTGCTCTCTCAGTCTGTTCCGAACGACTATCTTATCAAAAAGCTTCTACACGCTCCTCTTTGGCTTGACCATTTCTTTCACGCATTCCACTACATACGGGTCTATTGCCAATAGCAACGGTAATGGAGAGTCACTGACCGTCGTCTTTGTCATCTGGCTCAAGCTCTGCATCCTCAACTCACGAGTCACCAATGACCGCAGCATCTTTGAGCACCGCCGAATTGCCTCTCTCTTCTACAAAATCATCTTCACGACTTGTCGCATTCAAATACCATTTTCATACCCGCACAATCTTCTTTCCATTCCTCAGGTTCTTCCCTACTCCAGTCCGGACACCTTCCAGTTCTGCTTCATGCCCACCTCAAGTAACTCACCTCGAAGCGAGATCGAACCAACTACAGTCCCGCTCCCCAATAACTACTTGGCCTAAGAGAATGTACCTCTCTCTATCACTTAACACGCTGCAATAACTCGCCCACATCCACCTCTGACCCGTCTCTCGGAGCTGTGGTTCAGCGATGGGAGCATTGGATTGATTACTGAGCAGAGAGGTTCATCATGCGACGTGGAATACTCAAACGTCTCTCGGAGGTATTTGCTGACGAGTTCGGTGTCCCTCAGCGTACGAACATGAAGATCGTCGCGGAGGAACTGGAGGGTCGTCAAGACGTTGAAATGGCGCACAATGGGGCGGATGACGTTTACTATTTGAAATTTCCTCAGGTCGCTGTTGACGAATTGTATACCTCTCTATTCCCCTACTGCCACCGGTCCTGACAATGTCCATAGGCACTTCGTGAAGAGACGCCGAGGAAGCTCATTTCCTTCCCTTTCGAGCACGCTTCACCATTCGACAGAATACATTCTCGATCAATTGCCAGCGCCTCGATTTACATTCACCTCTCCGAATGCCCCTTCACTCGCTCGGCCTTCCGCCGGAAAGCGATTGATACACTGGTCAGATTCTCCCCTCGAGATGTCCTGTTCAGCTCAGGCTCACTCACGAAGTCGGTTGCTTGTCTCGCCTGACAGGTTCCTTCATCACACCAATCTCTCAAGCTGCCGCTGCGAGGATAACCTCACCACAGCCGTCTTTTGTTTGGAACCGAAACAAATAGTGTCCTCATACCGTTGGTGTCGGAGCCTCTATACCTCTCCAACTCCAGCTACGCACAAATCTCAATGTAGAGAAGGTCCAGAATAGCAAGTGAATGCGGGGACCTGGTCAATGGAACGACCGAACCTGGGTGCATGCTCAGCTGAGAATATTGTATAGTGGTTCGTCGTGACGGGGGGATGCATTCGGAGTTCAAAAGAAAAGATTGAACACTTTGATTGTCTAAACACGTCGTAGGTTCGATATTCCATTGAAGGCTTTGAGAGTACTTTGCTGACTCGTTGGCTTTCGACAGGAGACCGAGAACACGAAATAAGAGGATCAGGTTGTAGTAAGCGGCAGGAAGCCTTGCACCGCTGTTTGTTGGGTTGTTCTCGGTGGCTGGTTTCACTGTATATGCACCAGATTCAAAAATATAGCAATGTCATTATGTATTTTCCAAACGACATCTGAAAATATGAGAGAAAGGATGGATGATGTGTCGGGCTGCAGCTACTTTGCGACGAAGGAACGAGACGCGTCATGTTACAGCCCTTTGCGAAATAGAAAAATAGAATCGGTAAACGTAGACGGTGGCTCGGCCCATTCGATGGGTGTTTCGGACGTTTTACGGGAGAGGGCAAAGTGTGTTTGAGGGATGATTGCAGGTGACTTTGGACGTGTTTGATGCGGTTTTGGAGATGTTTGATGTGGCTTTGGGGATATGGAGGTGTTTGAGGTGGATTTGGAGATGTTGGGAGGTGGGGTCGGAGGTGTTTAGAGCGGGTTGTATCTCTCCCCCTTGCTCAGCCAGACGCAGCCATGCAAGGCCTCCAAATACGCTTAGGAAGATTGCTTTGATGGGCAGAGTGACGGTGACGAGGTTTGCAGAGGGTGGCGGTAGCGTGTATGTATGGGAAGAGGAAGATGTGTGGTCACATCCGAACATCACCTGGCGTCCGCGTCAGTAAGGATGGCGGAAAACCAACTTGGAGGTCACTGGAGGCGCTCCTGATGGGGTGATAGCGATGACCTTGCTACTTATATCATTCGTGGCCGTGGACGAATACGAGGGGTGGAGTCATGTCCTGTGGGAGATGACTCGGATTGCGGAGAGACTACATGAGAGGACGGGACGTTGGGTATATCGAGCCATCTTGTGTGGACACAATTCGGAGCTTCATTAATCATTACTGGCGTCATCTTGATTCCCATAGGTCTGGTCTCCAGACGCCGACTGCACCAGGTAGGTCTTCGGAGCGACGTTAGTTGACCCAGGTCGAAGAGGCAGTTACGGTGCGCTCACCACTGATTACAACGGCGAACAACGCAAGTCCCAATGTTGTTCGAATCAAGAAAGAGTCATAGGCATACGAGGCCGATCCCCGAAATAAGATATCCGAGGAGTAAGAGGGAAGCAGAGAGGACGGCCACGAGGACTGCGAGGCAAGCCAACGAAGCGAAAGATTCGCAGTTATTGGCTTTGCGTAGGCTTCAAGCCACCACGCTCCTCAAGAGCAAGACTCTTCATCTCTGCCTGATTCGTGGGTGACGAGGGTGGTGCCGTCGACGAAGTGGTTGATGGTCAGGCAACACCGACAGACGTCGTTGCCAGAGAAAAATACCACGTGATCGTGAAGTCATCACGTCTCATTTTCTTCCCCACCTCCTCCCACAAAAACGTCCCAATCGACACCGTCCATCGCACGATACAGTCACCCGTCACAACATTCAAACAAGCAGAATATTGGTCCAAACGACATGCAGGCGAACCTCGGGTGGTCATTTTTCCGATAACAACACCAACAGCGATCTTGATCAAGCCGACGGTTGGGAATTTTATGAGTTGGTTCGAGAGGTGTTTATTGCACGCTGAGGCAGGTGCGTGTGTCCCTTTCCCCCCCGTTCGTCGAGTTATACTCATTCATCGTCTTGAAGCCTCATTTTAAGTCCCCAAAGGCAACACAACATCACTCGAAACTACATACCAGAAACACTATCTCGGCCAAGACGCCATCTTCATGGAACATGGCTCGAGAGACTTTGACCATCGAAACAAGGTCGTCGACACAAACGCGGAGGCCATCTGCGATCCCCTTCATTCCCACTCTTTCACCTCCATGATCAAACAACACACGCTCGTCGTTCGACTTTTCTCCTCACCACCACCACGTCGCCAAGCCCGATACATCCATTGCGTTGGCCTCAGCCGTTCCTTCATTCATTCTTCGTCTCACTGTCCACATGGAATAATGACGTTGGGTACAAACAGGGACTCACTAATCACAAATCAGCGGCTCGTGGTCGACTCTCAGGCGTACCAACAGCTCCACCTACGTCTCAAGGATCAAACGGGCCAACAAAACCAGCACGCGCATCCAGATTGAAATCAACACCCACTACGATATAAACAAGAAGCCGCAAGGTGATACTGCTGAGGAGGATGTGGAAAAAGAGCTGTACGGAGAGCGACAGCATTTAGAACGACGACACTCGACTATTGTTGCAAGAATGCGTTGTTGGTACCGGTAACGCACCGTCACTGGGCCCAGACGTTGCTATATACGTCTGCGGAGGATTTCCCTCCTCGAAAGCGGGGAGGAAAGCCATAGCAACGATGTCATCAGGAAGTTTCGGACGAAGTGCAAAGCTAGTCAAGAGTTGACCGCTGCCCATAGCCAGCGGTGGTTCTGAGAGGAGCCGGAGGGAACTCGATCCCAACGGAAAATGGAACGAACTGTATGCCTCCCCATTTCTCTTCTGCTGTCGATGCTGATGCCGTTCTCAGACACTTGATGGAAAAGACGCCGGGTCCTTCTCTTTTCGCCTCTTAACGAAGTAAAACGTATCACCCTCGCGACAAAGACATCTCACACGATTTATTTCGACCAACCTATGACTTTCTACGGCTAGGACAAACGAGAAGCTGAGGCGACGGACGAGCGTGTCTATCCCCCCCAGAAGAGTATTCCGCTATGCTGAGATCAATGGATCCGTTGCAGAGCGCGCTTTACGATCTCTCCCGGGTCTTCTGGTGTGAAGAATCACCTTACGGGTATCACCGGAGTATGGCAGGTTGTGTTAGACGGGAGGTCGTGCTGTTGCCGCCAGCCACAAGTATCATGAGACAATATTCGACGTGATGGACATCGCGAAGACGAATGGGGACGTTGGCTCCGACGTGGAAGGACAGGACGAACAGCTCGGTAGCGAGGTTCGAGGCCTTGATGTGAGGAAAGAGTGGCAGCTCTGGCGTACTTCGCGACGGTTTTGCATGCAAGCTCACAGAGACTATTGCAGTGAGGTGTATTACGAGACCCAAACCTCTGTATTCTTTGTTTGTCGTATAATCTGCTGTGTCATTCTTACTTGGAATTACTTAGTACCAGGTGTACGGAAGTACTACACAGTTCTGTCCTCAAACCTTCGCTCGAAAGAAGTGCGCTGGGACTGTTGCGATGTCCAGCCATGACACACTACCGACGACCGCGGCCTCTGATTGACTGGCATATAAGTTGACCTAGTTGTCATTGGTGTAGATAGATATCAACGAGCTCGGAAACCGAGCTCGAGAAAGGGTGATACATCATCTACATCGTTTATGTCTTCTCAATCCCGAGCTTCTGCAACCCAAAGACGATCCTAAACAGGCCTGAAGACGTATCTTGAAGTGAAATCCCTCAGTACGCGTCTCACCGAGCGAACTGATGAAGCTCAACTCACATTTCTTCCAGATATTTGCTTTATCCATCGTCCATTGCCACCCCGGCCGAAATAGTCTCCTTCAGGAGCTGGCTGCTGAAGGCCCCCACGGAGATCTAAGCAAGGACGACCCAGGTCATCGCTCCCCACGTTTCTTTGCCAACTCTTCGACACGGAATATAATCGCCTTATCGGCTTCGCTCGCAGTCACCGTCGATGCGCTTGATCATATGGTTTCGTCGGAATCGAGGGAGGCGTACAAGCACACCATTAGCGAGCGGCACCTGAAGATCGGCAACTCAAGACAGGAACGGATCTGGACGTGAAAAAATTGTCAGCATGCTTCTCTCGCCGAACCTCAGCAAACTCACGGAGATTAACTTACGATACTTGAGTTTTCGTCCGCCTCCAGGCGCCCGTTGCTGGAGATCCAAGAAAGAGTAATCTGTGCCGTTAATACCCCACGTCTCTTCAACACGGAATATGATCGCTTTATCGGTCGTCTATCCGGCTGATCGAGCATTGGGGAGGCGTGCAAGAGCACCAGTAGTAAGTCACGCTGAATTGATATGCAGGCATTCCCCTTTCCTACGAATCGTTAGATATCATCTCGTGGAAATGGATGGCGATCTACAAACGTACCTCCTCACGATGTGACGACGAAAACTTTCTCTGCATCCCAAAATTCATCAATCCATTCCGTGCAGCGATTCCGTTCAAGTAGTGGGCTGACTGCCACACTTTCATCGAGCTGGTACCGACGTAATAAACTTTGCCATCGTGCAATGGCTTCATCGTCTCTTCGGCGGGGGTATCATGATCGTGACAGTGAACTTGGAGGAGATTGATGCAGGGTGTCTTCATACGCTTGAGCGAGCCGCCTACTGCGTTGAAGATGACAGCACAAGAAAGGCCCTCTGGTTGTTATATCGGTTGTGGTTGTGCAAACATTGGCCAACGTTGGCCTTGACACCAGGTTCATCAGCGACGAGTCTATAGCATCCCATGGCGATAGGTACCTGGTTTAGGGGGGAGCTTGTATTGCATCATTGGACGACGAATGGCGGTTCTATCGTTCGGGTAACGTCCAACGCCCACGTGTCCGAGCGAGGTGGTGGATATGCAACATGTCGTTCCTGGTGGAATATCGCGTTGTGGGTACAAGGTCGGGTCAGAGGCAACGTCCACTCACACATACTTCAGGCACTCTTCTGAAAGGTGCAGGGTGTCGACGACATCCATGGTAGATTCTGTAGCGTTGAACCTGAATGGTCGTGGATCAGGCGATATGAACAGGTTTCAAATATCCAACGAACCTCGGGGATCAGGAGGATCAACATCCCTGCGCGGCTACCGCAAATAAACTGGGCCATCAATTTTGGGGGTGAGCTGGTTTCTGAAATTGGCATATTGGGTCGTTTTGAGGGCCAGACAGCTCTTCGACTTCAGGAAGGCACCTCACACAGGACAAACACATCTTGTACGCTGCTTGTGAAGATAGTGTCCGGTGGATCGACGTGGATCTTCAATCAAATGTTTATAGGTGGGATGTCTGGGATCTGCCTTGCGCGTCAGTCAGAACAAAAAACACAATTAGCATTCTGTAAGCCAGACACACCTTAGTCCATTCTCCTTCTAACACGATCTTCGTAGCTCTCTATAGCAATGGATCGGCCAGGATGGCAATAACAGATCGGGTACGTGTTTTGAATATGGTAGATGCGAACGGACACGACACGCTCACTCACCTGGGATCTGATGCAACATCGCTCGGAGAGAAGGTAAAAGACTATATTGAAGGGCTGTTTGGATCCAGCGACACTGCAGAGAACTCCAATGGGAAACGTCAAACGCGAATTTACCGCCGTTACGATTGCCACGCACCTTGCGAGAGATCAGGCCCAGTGAAAACGAACATAAATTCAGGGACTTTCAGGGCCATTGTCTGATATTGCCGGGTATTAGAATGTGACGTGACGCTATTTTGAATATTCCCAGCTATTTTCCCATATTCTGGGACACAATTGTCCCCCGACAACGGCATCTTTGAGTATTCCTAGCTATCCTCTCGTATTCCAGGACAGAATTGTTTCAAGCAACGGCATCCTTTGCACAAACAATACAAACAAGGCTCAAGGTGACCCTGGGTGGGTCTGAGGTGAGCTCGCCATTGTATTGAGCCCAAGGTACATTCACAAGATATTGTCTGATATCCTCCAGAGACCATCCCAACTTAGCTAGAATGCAATATCACGGTGCCAACAGGATGTACTCGTCTTTACATTATCCTGGTAACGGTACATTTGGTCTACCATTATAGAGCATTGAGAGTAGGTTTGGTGATTTTGATAAGAGAATACTGAGACCAGTAACAGTGGTGATTGTCGTCGTTGTCGAAACTCTGGTCGTCGCCGGCGCTTGTATTCACCTATGCGTGAATATAGGCGCCGGTGAGCAGCTTTGCCGCGCGAGTCCAAAATTGTCAGATTCGACACAGCCACCTGCCAGCTCACTCTCTCTTATACCGCTATGTCGCCTACTGATTTGTACTGGTCAAGTAGGTTCTTTCAATTCTCTATTCTCACTATCTTCAACACACTAACCTTGTCCTGGATACACACATAGACGCCACATTCACCCTCCAAACATAAACTCGAGCAGGTCGGGTCTGAGGTCACGCGACGGCGTGCATTTTTCTGTATATATGGTGCATATCTCCAGTCTCGAGTCTGGCGCAGGCTTCTTCTAATTCTCAATTTATTTTATAGCTGGTGTGCACCGCGACGACTTCCCTTTGAAGGATAGGATTGGTGTCAGAAGGTTCCCTATTCCTGGCTTGCCACCCACTTCACGTCCAACACAGCAACTAAATACAACAATATCACACCAAGATACCGAGCAGTCCCCGGAGTTATTGAAAGGTACGTACATCTGTGCTGCTGCTACTGATTCCAGCATACTAACTGATGTCTGAATATTGCATAGTTCTTTGGTGTCGGGCGCAGGAAGTGCATGCAGCAATGACACGGTCGTTTTCAGGCTCAGGTATGATGCTCTCCTTCACTTGCTTTAGATTTAGATAACTCACGACGTCCCAAATAGGCTGGATCAAGACCACGACCGTTTGTAATGATATGGCGGCAACTGCAGTAGCTACTCCCCCTCCCCATTGATATTTTGTTGCTCTACTAGTATATTCTGCCCGTTCATACATGTCACTACAGTCTACCATTCACTTAGTCTAGTACCACTGTTGTATTGTATGGTAGATAGTAATGATATTCAATTTCTGACAATATCTCAATGTGTGCAGTGGAATTTCAAGTAATATGTAGCAATACATGAGAAAAGCCCTGTTGCGGTCACCCGCTCATTTAGGACGTCCATAATAGCTGTGAATGGCTGGCAATGTGCAAAAAGGGTTCGATTTTTTACATTGCCAGCTATTGCCAGACAAATGCCAGATATTGGAGCGTGACCCCGCGCTTAATACCTGGGAATATCTGACAAATGCTGAGAATATGTGCTCATTTTCACTGGGGATCAGGCCACCGAGATACATCGGGAACCTTCGAGTCGTACTGGATCATCGTCCTGGGCCGTCCAGAGTCGAGCCGTTGAATTTCGTTCCATTTTCTTTGTTTTGCCTCATTCGAGAACATCGCGCCTTTGATCCTGGAAGACCGAAGATAGGTCGTGTTGTTTATTCCCGGCTTTGGTGTCTTGAAGATTTTTGAGTGAGATCCAAAGCCAAGATAACGTGATACGCACGATATTATACACCACAGACTTTTTCATAAAGCATCCCTGACCGTCGGGTGTCCACTGAAGGCATCTTGATGATGATGATGATGAGTTGAGAATGCTTGGGATATTCATACACGAATGAAATGGTGGTGAAAGGTTTGCGGTCAACGGAGAGGTGGTTGTATTGATTGTTGGCGGTGTACACGAGCCATAGTGTGAGGGGAACATGGCGGTCGAGGTTGACAATGTCATTGTCAGCTCCGGAGTCACGTCGGGTAACGTAATCCATGCAAAGCGCTTGACCGTTCTGCCAGCTGTGGGCGTCTTGAACAGGCAAGTCAATTTTCCGTGTCTGTCGAGACCTAATCGGGGTCTCGAGCTCGCAGCGCAGGGTATGCTTCGTGATTCAAATCATCAATTGCCTCGGAAGATGACCAAGGACATACCAATCGCAGGCTCCTCTGTCACTACCGTCAGTTCTCACACCTTTCCCCTCGCTACATCCTCGCACACGACACCTCAAGGCCTCACGGAAGACTGGTTTATTACAGCCCGAGATATATAGAAAAATAGATGAAGAAGGGTTGAGTGAGGGAAAGAGATACGAGCGGCAGTAAACCCACTTCAAACACCTCTGAGTCCAGCCCAAACATCTCCGAATCCACTCCAAACACCTTCGAATCCACATCAAACATCTCCGAGGCCACAGTTACCTACGACCACCCCTCGAAACACGCGTCAACCCCTTCCGTAAAATGTCCAAAACATCGACCAAATGCTGACCGAAGGGGCGGAGCCACCGTCTGCATCGACCTCACCAATATTTCTTTAAAATCCCGAAGCTCATGGATTTGATATCCTGGCCGTAACTCTCTGCATAAAATCCACCTCGTCTCATGGGAAATAACAGTATACGTCACCGTTCTCGAGGTAACACCCACATCTCACAAACAGTGTTACCAGTTGGATTCAAGCCTTGATACTCCTCTATGCTTAGCCATACTACCGGCTAACCAATAAAACTTCTCCTCTCGCAAACCGCCCTCGCACCCTTCTCTACCTGACTCTGTCATTGTCTCGGACGCCTCGACCCTTCTAATCCTCTTCAATACCTCTCGTCATCATTCTCATTCATATACTACCTATACCCTCGCCACCCTCGACTCCTTCGAGCTCTCCGCCAACAATCTCGCAGAACTATGGAATTCTAACGATTCTCCTCAACCTCGGACTCACCGACCACCGAAATCCCAACCCAGCACGCTCTGACAACCTCAGCTATTGGCCGCATGAACGAAGCACTGCGATCACCAGACTCGTCAACTCTTCCATCACACTCCTTTATTGCTGGGCCCTACGTTGCCTCAACCTCAACCCAACTCCACATCGCCACCCCACATCGTCAACGACTTAGCGGACCAGCCTGCTTCTTTACCTACGTTTTGAATGGATCCGTTTGCTCTATGCTCAACCCTGTTCTTCTATCCAAACCAAATTTCATCCGCCTCGTATGTATGAAAGGGACAGACCTTGAGCATTCTGTCCCCACATCAGCGATATCTCAATCATTATGTCGAAACCAGTCAAATACCGCTGTTTAGAAGCAACATGGCACATTGAATCGTGTCATTCCAGTCGTGAGTGTTCTGCTCAATGGACGATCCGTGAAACCTATGTTGACTGGTCCCGTCCGCGCAGCTGGGACCAATGTCGACGGGCTTCGGTTCACCCGACTCCTGAGTGGAATGTGGGTGCTCAAAAAACAGATGGGTAATTGCGCATCTGATTGTTACACGCAATCAATGGGTGTAGAAAAATTCCTCGAAATCTCGAAGGCGGCTTGAGATCACGGCATCAACTCCATCGATACAGGAGTCAGTCGCATTATTGCATTGAAGGTGAGTAGTCGCTTGGAATGTGTAGTATGTACAGGATCACTCATCATCGACCAATGGCTTAGTACAGCTGCCCCGACACCGAATTATTATTGCATCGAGATACTACGGGCTTGTTTGGCATCAGGGCTCACACTGACTCTAGTTTATACTACCAGCCTAAGGCAATACATTGACCAGAGAGCTGGGTCAAAACGCCGCTGGGTACATTTCTATTTTATAGTATTTTACCTACTTGAGCTGTGCAATATAGCGGAGTCGGTCGATTTGTTGTCTTTTATCTTTCATCCTTCGTCGACTCGAGCTCTCTCGAGCAACCTTTGAGACTCAGTCGGGGCCTCTCATGTACCCATCCATAGTACAAAACTGGTCCTTGAAATCGTGCGGTACATTTCAAGCAACATTCTGAATGGAATAGATACAGTAACATACAAGGTAAACAATGTGAATTCGAGTCTCAACTACACATTCTTGTCGGCGTCCGGGCCTCCCACCGCCGCCCCCTGCACAGGGCCACTTGCACTACCACTCGCAGGATTTGCAGTTGCTACCAGTTGCATTGGAATATCTCCCTGTTCTGCATCCTCAACAAGTGGACCTTGTTCATCAACTTCTCCGGGCCTAGGCTGCGGGGATGATTTCAAACCGGAGCGGCCCTCCATCTGCTCGTCGGGGTGGGACGCAATGTGTACGGACTTGAAGGATACCCTGTACATTATCAATCACAATTGTGAGGATGTGATACACATAAAGCTTATGAGGAGTCTCACCTTTGTCCACAAGAATATAGCGTTCATCAGTGAGGTACGTGGTATGATTTCGCCACAGATGAGAGTTCTTGAATACCCGTGAATCAGTAACGCTTGCTGGCCAGCCAAGCTCCCAGGATGTGAACCAGATATCATGGTTTACTGTTGCTTGTACTGCAAACTGTGATGACATGGTTAGCCAAATTCCCTGTTAATCTATTTCAAAAAAACTTGCCCCGATTGACCCCTTTCGACTTAGAAAGTTGTTACCGACCACATCTGGACGCCTGTCTGCTGGAATGATGGTACCATCACAACTCCCAACACAATTAGAAAACCGAATCTTCCTCTCAATCTCAGCCATTGACTCCTCCTGCTCCTCTTCTGACATCCAGCTTCCAAATCTATCCCGTAACTCGCGAATTGCTCGAGTGACACAGCGACAGTATAGAACAACAGTCCCTGTGGCAATGCTCATGATGACAGCTGTCTGGTCAATAGGTGATCCCAAATGTCCATATCACACTAGAAATGTTGCAACCTGCCAAGCCACAGGTCTCTGGGGTTTATGACCCTTTGAATGAAAGATCGGGTCTCTGGATAGTAATTCAACCAGGATGTTGAACATCTCGTGACTGACCCTTTAAGGGAAGATCAGGTGAGTTATTCAGGAAGGCAATTTACATCTAAGGGATTGGAATACCGGAACATGGCGCGGAACAATCTATCTGGCAACTGGAGGCAGCTCTGGAAAAAGTCTTGAGAGCGTGGATACCGAAGATATGGTCCCCTTGTCCCATCACCAGCAAGCTCTTCTGAGTCGTATATCAGCTCTGCACCCAGGTACATTAACACCATCGCTAACTCCTCATCATTCTCCTGCTCTTTCTTCATGGCCTCGTCAATTTGAAAGGCTTCAAAGACATCGTCATCGTGAGAATCAAGCTCTAACATATCCTCATCGAGGGCATCAGCCGCGATAAAAAAGCTTGCTGCCTTCTCACGGAGTCTATCTTGCACCTCCGCAACTGTTTTATGCGGCATCAGTCACAAATCAGGAAACAGAATGAGGGGAGACGAGGAAGACGACACAAGAGGCTACTGGCGCTTAACTCGGACAAGTCGGACATGATGACGCGACCAAGTGGAGTTTGAATGTTGGTCGTTAACGGGTAATAATTATTTTTTAGCTAACAGGAATTAAGAATTGAACTCCCCTATTTTGATGTCAGATTCCACCTGTATGTAACATGTCATATTGTAGTCATATGCGATGTGACCTCCGTGACTAGGAAAAGGACACAACAGGAACCTTTCTGTATAAAACTGTAGTTTATTATACATGTTAGTCCGAGGTAAAATGTGGGACAAACATTAATGTAAACACAAGGAGGTTGTAGGTGCCAGGTCCAACAGGCACATGTGATTTGATATCATTACACTGGCCACCGGGCTGCAGGGCCAATCCTTTGTTTCGGGGCAAGCTCAGTGGCCTGTGCTCGGCACTCAGCGGTAAGCTGTGAAGACAGCTACAAACCTAGGAGCCTGTGAGTGCATCTCACTCAAAGACCATCACAGTACCACCTTACTAGCTTTAGTCCAGGACTACCATCAATAATCAGCAAGATGGAAATGAGAAAGTTGAAAGGAGTGATTGAGCAATAGAGGCTGGGCAAGCGACTAGCCACAACGATTGAAATCCTCAAGCAATCACTATCATTTTGAAATAAGGCTTTTACACTCAAAATTGCTGCCGTTGCCGGCCCACCGGATTTTAAAACTTTAAGAGAAGCCGGGGCAGCAAGTATTCCGGTGTGACAGCCACACGATGGCATTGATGATTTGATGTTGATGCCGGAGGCAATCCGGTACAGCGCAATATCTGGAGACTGGGTGTTATTGTCGACTTAAGAGTATCTAGCACCTTTAGATCTATGTGTTTCTGTAAAAATGACGAATAAATCACGTTCAATCCGAGTCTCATGACCTCGGACAGAAAGACAGGCTTGATACTGAGTTGCTGATCCTGGACCGGGCTGGACCCAATGCCGCTGCCGAGCCAGGGATGGTCTTTGATATTCATGGTCCAAAAATCAGGAGTACGTCGATGCTTGTTCCCGTACGGCCACTCTCTGACTTCCCTTTGTTCCAGAAGATCAGCCGGCATCAGTTTGAATGTGAAACAGACAATACCTTCACGTTAATGCTTGTGCCCGTGGGGTTGCTTTCTGACTTCTCTACTGCTCAAATTGATTGCAGTTTAATACATAAAAGTCTTTGCTTTGGTCACACTATCCTATCGATTATGACAGTGATATGACATGTTACATACATGTTACATCCATGCATCTTACCCTGGTCTATCTCACCTAGTCACATCACACTTGGCTAGTCACATCACTTCCAGACCCATTCCGGGTACTTCCGGGCTATTATTTCAGTCCATTCCAGCACTATTCCATCCCCGGCACTCAACCTTCACTTCCGCACTTCAGTCTCTTACAACAAGTCCATCCCCGGAACCTCCGCCACTTCTGCCTCCGCTTCCGGGACTCTTTACATTCTTCATTCTGAGTTATTCTGACTTACTTATCTCCGACTTCCGAGATATTCCCACGCTCACTTATTCTATTCATATCTTCATTCCATCACGCACATATTCATTTCCGGTTCATTTCCCTTCCGGTATTATTCTCCCCGTGTTTGACTTCCATATGATACATCAACCTTTCCCGCACTTGACTCACTTATCATTCATTCATTTACTATAACCCTATATAAGCTCTATACTTCTATCCTGTATCAGAAGACTCGAAATCAACCAGGTTTCAATCTGGGTCAATCCCCATCATGACTCTAATGTCTTTCCTTCTCTCTCGCAACTTGTCCTCTTAGTCTAGTAGAAGGACAGCTCAGTTCATGGTGCTGTTGGCGAAACCTTCAGCTACTGTCTGCTCTAGATCCGTTGCTCCCACACTCCTTCATCATATCTCTTTCCTATCCATCTATCCGACAGCATATAAAACCCCATATCTTATCTTATCCCTATCTGATCCGCACGATCCTAACAATACAGGTGGAATCTGACATCAAAATGCCCCCAGTGACAACACGCATAATGCTTGCCAGAGACTTTACTCTCTGAACGGCCACCTTGTCTCTGAGCTCATCGCTAACTAGCTTCTACACGCTCCTTTCTAATTCATTCATTCTTTTCACAGACTCTACTATGGATTCACTACCGACAGTATCAGCGATGGAGAATCACCGGTCGTCGTCCCGCTCAACCTCTACATCCTCAAGCTACGAATCACCAACAACTGCAACATCTTCAAACACCGCCGAGTCTCCTTCTTCCTCTCCAAGCCCAAGCTCACCTTCAAGACTATTTACGTTCAAATACGATCTGGAACCCTCCGATAATGATATCCGGACGGTTTCTTCGCCCATCTCCAGGCTCTTTTCTACCCCAGTCCAAACACCTTCCAGTTTCCCTTCTCGCACATCTCGAGTAGCTCGATTCAGAGTAGAATCAAACGGAGTACCGTCTCGTTCCCCAACAAGCTGCATGCTCCAATACCCCGCCCCCGTGCAGCTCTCATCCATTACTCGGAGCTCTGGTTCAGCGATGGGGGCATCGTATTGATCGCCGAGCAGAGACTCACTTCCTAACTACAGGGTGGAGTAACCGCACGACACTTGGAGGTATTGGCTGAGGTGCTCGGGGGCCCTCAGTCTGCGGACATGAAGATCGTCACGGAGGAACTGGAGGGTCGTCAAGACGTCAAAATGGCACACGATAGGGTGGATGACGTTTACAATTTCCTCAGGTCGCTGTTGACGAATCGCATGCTCTTCTATTTCCCTACTGCCGCCGGTACTGACAATGTCCATAGGCACTTCATGAAGAGACGCCGAGGAAGCCAACTCCCTTGCCTTTCAAGCACGCCTCGCCTTTCGACGAAAGACATCATACCAACTTCATCACGGAGACGTCTCGATCAACTATCTTCCGACTCGCCTTTGACTGTCAGCGTCTTGATTTACTTTCACTGCTCCAAATCCTCCCCACCACTGGTCATCCTCGTCCTCTATACTGAAGATCTGATCCCTCCCTCCCTCCCACCCGCTCGGCCTTCCGCCAGGAAGCGATACACCACTCAAATCTTCCCCTCGAGATGTCCCGAGCTCACGAAGCCAGCCGCTGCTCTCGCCTCGGGAGTTCCTTCGTCGCATTAACCTCTCAAGCTGCTGCAACGAGGTTGACCTCCACACAACCGCCTTTCGATTGGAATTGGAATGAATAGTGTCTCCGTGTCATCGATGCCGGAGCCTCTATCTCCGGCTGCACGTCAACTTCGATTTGGGGAGGGGGCATCTAGGATGGTGGGGATACAGATTCAGGACAGCAAGTCAACGCGGGGACCTGGTCAATGGAATGACCGAGCCTGGGTGCACACCCAGCCGAGGACATTGTATTGTGGTTCGTCACGACGGGGGGATGTATTCGGAGTTGAGGAGAAGATTGAACACTTCGATGGTTTACACACAAGGTTGGTTCAATATTCTGAAGACCTTGAAACGATTTCGCTGACTCGTTGGCTCTCGACAGGAAATCGAGGACACGAAATGAGGACTAAGGCAGGAAGCCTTGCACCGCTGTACGTTGGGTTATTCTCGGTGGCTAGTTTCACTGCGTATGCACCAGATTCGATTATACCGCAATGCCATTCTGTATCTTCCAAACGACGTCCGAATGTATGAGAGAACTTATCATGGATGATATATCGGCTCGAGCTACTTCAACTACGACGAGGAAAGAACAAGACACGTCGTCATGTTATATGATAGCGCAACGGGATGCGCAAGTGGAGCCCGCAAATGCGATATCGGGTCGAACCACCTTCAATCTCAATGTGTCAGGGTCTTTTGGTGCCTGCAACTGGTTGATCGCTCCTTGGTCAAGGAGTCGTGTATTTTTCAACGGAACACACCAGAAGGTCTGTCAGCGGTGGTACCGACGGTCTGTGTATCCCTGGAGAAATGATTCTGTGGTAATATGTGGGAGCTTATGAGGTCTTGTGAAGGTCGGTCAGAGAGTCGGCGTGGGTAGATAATGTACTCTCTGGGCTCGACTTCACTACGACATAAATACTTCGTGAGCTCAAGACTACTCAGAAGCTGAGTGGAGTTTCGTACAAGGCTTGTTTCACGGCATAAAGTGGAGTGGGATGGAGAGAAAGTGTCACTATTTCGTGGTCCCGACGTTCAGATTACCGGACTTAGTCCGTGGTGAATTGAGAACTCATCGTACCGTGAAGCAGACGGTCTCGTTTTCTCAGAGAGAAAAACTTCGTCGTTCCATAGCGTGGAGAATCTATAAAAGAACCAGGCCCACTCTCCTCACAGACTCGAAACACAAAACCAGCAACGACTGTCCAACAAGATCTATCATTGCCAAACGCGTAAGTATCCGTTCGCGTCTTCGAGCCTATAAGAATATCGTAAATGCTCGAGCAAAGTGAACGGATATTAAGTAGCACCTAGGTCAGAGAAGAATAAGCGTGAGCAAGGGATAGAAATGTCAATTCGCTCACAGCTATGCAGAAGAATCCGACCGAGAAGAGTACGAAAACGATCGGTAGGCGCAGCCATCCAATGTCTCCGAGTATGCTTAGGAAGATCGCTTCGGAGGGTAGAGTGATTGATATTAGAGTAACGGCAACGACGTTGGCAGAGAGTAGGGTCGTGTCCGGTGGGAGATGACTCGGGTTGCAGAGGGGTTGCACAAGAGGATGGGACGTTGGGTATATCGAGTCATCCTCCAGACGATGCTTGTTTGGGGACACGATCCGGAGCCTCAATGATTTCTGTACGTCTGGCCTCAAGACGTCATTCTTTTGTACACCGACTCTCTACATAGGCACCGACTGCACCAGGTAGGTCTTCAAAGCGAAGTTAGTTAACCCAGGTCGAAGAGGAAGTTACGGTCCACTCACCACGGCAAATAACGCAAGTTTCTGATACCGGCTAACGAGCATATCCAGGATTGATCGGCGATGTAATGTTGTCAGGAGTAAGGGAGAGCTATAGGCATACGAGGATGATCCCCGATATGAGAGATTCGGGGAGTATGGGTAAAAGGGAAGCGGAGAGGACTGCAAGGAGTGAACAAGCAGCTACTGGCTTTGCGTATGCTTTGAGTCACCATGCTGTTCAAGGACAAGGTACTTCATCTCTGCATGATTCGTGGATAATGAGGTTGGTGCCGTGGTCGAAGTGGTTGATGGTCAGGCAACACTGGCAGGCGTCGTCAGAGAAAAGCGCCACGTGATCGTGAAGTCACTTGTCTCCCCTCATTTTTTTCCCTGCCTCCTCCCACGAAAACGTTCCAATCGACACCTTTCATCGTACGATACGGTCGTAAATCTTCCCCGTCACAACCTCCAAACGAGCAGATTATCTTTTGGAACAACAATGTAGGCGAACGGACCGACAGCGACCTCGATCAAGCCAAACCTCACCTCGATGGTTGGGAATCTTATGAGAGGTTTTAATCGTACGCCGAGGCAGGTACGTGTATTTCTTTTCCCCCCTTTGTTGGGCCAGACTAATTCATCGTCCTGAAGCGTCGTTCTGAGCCCCCCAAAGGCAACACTACATCACTCGAAACTACATACGAGAACACTATCTCGACCAAGACGCCATTTTTATGGAACATGGCTCGAGACTTTGACCATTGAGTCAAGGTCGTCGACACAAACGCAGAGGCCGGCTGCAGTCCCCTTATTCCCACTCTTTCACCTCCACGATCAAGCAATACACGCTCGTCGTTCGATCTTTCTCCTCAGTGACCACTACGTCGCCATGTCCGATGCCGTTCCTCCATTTAAACCTCGCCCAATTTTCGTCTCACTGCCTACATGTATTGACAATGTTGGGTACGAAGAGAGCTCACTACTCACAGATCAGCGGCTCTCCATCGACTCTGGGGCGTGCCAACAATCGCAGCTGCGTCCCAACGACCAAGCTGGCCAGCAGTTTGGATTGAAAACCAACACCCACCACGATATTAACCAGTATCTGCCTCCGAAACCACGAGGTGATACTACTAAGGAGGATGCGAAAGAAGAGCGACGGTATTTGTGACGCCAGGACAAGGACGAAGATCTTCAACCGTTGCTGCAGGAACGTGCTATTGGTACGGGCAACGCACCATTACTGACCCAGGCGTCTGCGGAGGTTTTCCCTCCTCGAAAACAGGGAAGAAAGGCCATAGCAATGGTATCATCAGGAAGTTTTGGGCAAAGTGCAAAGCGAGTTGGGAGTTGATCGCCACCCCTAGCAAGCGGTGGCTCTGAGAGGAGCCGGAGGGTACTCGATGCCAAGCTCGAAACGGAAGAAAAACTGTATGCTCCCCCATTTCTCTTCTGCCACCCCCGATATTGACGACGTTCTCAGATACTTTCAATGAAAAGGCATCGGGTTCCTTCATGTTTCGCCACTCAACGAAATAAAATGTACCACCTTCGCAACAGAGATATATCTCGCTCGATTCTCTCCGGCCAACCTATGGCATTCAAGAGCTGGGACAAACGAGAAGACGAGGCGACGGACGAGCATGTTTATCCCTCAGAAGACTATCCGCCTATTTCGGCGACGAAGCTGGGGTCGATGGATCCGTTGCAGAGCACACTCTACAAACTCTTCCGGGTCTTCTGGTACGAAGAATTGCCTTACGGATATTATCAGGGTATAGCAGGTTGCGTTCAACGGGAGGTGGCGAATTTCGTATACTTCGCAACGGTCTTGTATGAAAGCTCTCCACAGACATCATTGCAGCAAGCTGCATCCCGAGACTTGTATTTTCGTATTCTTTGTGTTGAATCTGCTATCTTATCCTGACTTGAAATTACTGAGTATCATTTGTGTGGACGTGGTGTTCAGAAGGGCGATAGCTCCACGGGTATCTTGTCTCAAACCTTCGCTTGAAAGAACTCTGCTGAGGCTGTTCAAGTCGTTCGATGTCCAGCCAAATGACACACTACCACTCCGACTTCGACCTTTGACTGGCCGGCAGATGAGTTGACCTGACCTAATGGTTATTGGCGCAGATGTCAACGCGGCTCGGGAAATCGAGCTCGAGAAGGGGTGGTACAGCAATCTACATACGTCAATTCCAGCCCCGAACTTCTGCAACTACAAGATTATCGATTACCCGAACAGACTTGAGGACGTGTCTAGTAGACGTGAAACCCGTCAGTACGCGTCTCTCATCGAGCAAACTCACGAAGGTCAACTCACAATTCTTCTAGAATTTTGACTTATTCATCGTCTAATGCTGTCCCGAATGGAATATGTTCCTTCAAGTGCCGGGTGCTGGAGGTCCCCACAATCGGACTATCGATCTTTGCGGACATCCAAGCAAGAACAATCTGGGTTATCGGTACCCCACACTTCTTCGCCAACTCTTTGTCTCGGGATATGATCGCCTTGTCAGCCTCGCTCTTGGTCATCGTCGATCCGCTTGTTCGTATGTTTCCGCCGGAGTCGAGGGGGGGCGCACAAGAGCAGCACCCAAAGAGCGCCAGCTCAAGATAGGAACATATCTGGACCTGAAAAAAATCGTCAGCAAGTCTCTCTCGCCGAGCAAAACTCACGAAGGTCAAACTTACAATTCTTCCAAATACTTGGCTTCTCGTTCTCCTCCAGGTGCCTAATGCTGGGGATCCCCACAATCGGACTCCAAGCAAGAGTAATCTGCACCGTCAGGACCCCATGTCTCCTCGACACGGGAAATAGTCGCTTTGTGGGTCGTCTATCCGCCTGATTTAGTGATTTCGGCCGCATCGAGGAGGCGTGCAAGACCACGCGTAGCGGATCACACCAAATCGATATGCAACTGCAGGCATTCCCCGTTCCTTCGAATCGTTGGAGTCATTTCGTGGACATGAATCACTGATTGCACGTACGTACCTCTTCACGATGTGACGCGGAAGAACCCTTTTTTGCATCACAATTTTCACCCATCCATTCCGTGCGACAACTTCGTTCAAGTGAGCAGACTGCCATGCCCCCATCAAGTTGGCACCGATCCAACAAACTTCGCCACTTTGAACGAGATCATGCGATGCCTCCATCGTGTCTTCAGCATTTGTATTGCGGTCGTAACGGTGATTTTGGAGGAGATTGATGTAGGGCATCTTCGGACGCTCGGACGAGCCGCCTACTGCGTTAAAAGTGACAGTACGAGAAAGGCCCTTCTGGCCATCGTATTGATTGTGGTTGTGCATACGTTGGTCAGCGTAGATCCTGACACCAGGCTCATCAGCGACGAGCCCATAGTATTCCAGAGCGATGGTTATTTGAATTCGGGGATATTGTACTAGATTGCTAGTCGAAGACAAATGTCGAATCTCCTCATGTTTGGGTAACCAAACGCTCATGTCTCCGAGCGAGGTGGCGTGTATGCAACTGTCCTGCCTGAAAAATAACGTGTTATGGGTGCAATGTTGGGTTAGAGGGCAACATCTACTCACACACTTCAGGTTCAACTACAGTGTAGTCGAGTCATTCTTGCGAAAGGTAGGGTGTCGATGAAATCTGCGGTACATTTTATAGAACCGAACCCAGCGGCTTGCTGATCAGGCGATATACATAGGTTTCGAATATTGAACGAATCCCAGGAATAACAACATCCCGGCGCGACAACCGCATATAAGCAGAGAGACATCGATTCTAGGGGTGGGCTGAATCCTGAAGTCGGCTTGCTGGGTCCGTTCGATGGCTGGATAGTTTTTCAGGTTCAGAAAGCTACCTCGTAAAAAATAGGTATATCCTACATACCACTTGCGAGGACGGTATCTGATGGAGTAACGTGGAGCTTGTATTGAATGTTTCGAAGAGGATAGGTGGGATGTCCAGGATCTGCCTTGCGCAACACTCAGAACAAGGACGCGCCATGAACATTCTCCGAGCCAGACGTACCTTGATTCCCTCTCTTTTCAACGCGTTCTTCGTGGCTCTCCAGCGATGGGTCGGTCAGAATGACGATAACAGATCTGGTACGTGGTTTGAATATATTCACGCAGCCTCATCTGATGCAACATTGCTCGGCAAGTTGACAGACCATATTGAAGGATCGATTGAGCCCAACGACACTGCAGAGAATTCTAATGCGGGATGTCAGTTACAAAAAGCTCACCGCCCTCACGATGGCTACGCGCCTTGCAAGATATCAGGCCACTGAGATACATCGGAAACCTTCAAGTCGTACTGGATCATCGTCCTGAGCCAGTTCAGAGTGGAGCTGTTTATTTTCATTCCGTTTTTGTTTTGTTTTGCCTCATTCAAGAACGTCGCACCTTTAATCTTGGAAGACCAAAGACAGGTCGTGATATTTATTCCCGGCTCTGGGGTCTTGGCCATTTTTGGTGAGATCCAAATCCAAAATAACGCGATACGCACAATAATATACACCACAGACTTTGTCGCAAATCATCCTGACCGTCGGGTGTCCACTGAAGCCTGAAGGCATCTTGATCATGATGATGGTGAGTTGAGATCGCTTGGGATGTTTATACACGAGTAAAATGGTGGTTAAAGGTTTGCAGTCAACAGAGAGGTCGTTATATCAATGGTTGGCGGTGTATACGAGCCAGTGTGAGGTGAACATGGCGGTCGAGGACGATGTCACCAGAGTTGCGTCAGGTGACGTAATCCATGCAAAGCGCTTGACCGTTCCGCCAGCTGTGGGCGTCGACAGGCTCAATTTTCCGTGTCTGTCGAGACCTAATCGGAGCCTCGAGCTTGTGGTTCAGGGTATGCTTCGTGGTTTCAAACATCAATCGCCTTGGAAGACGACCAAGGACATACCAATCGCAGGCTCCTCTGTCACTACCATCAGATCTCACACCTTTCCCCCTCGCTACATCCTCGCACACGACACCTCACAGAAGACTGGTTCATTGATATGGCCGCCCGACATATCGTATTTTTTCACAGGGAATGTGTCTATCCAACACATCCACCACGCTCTACCAGTACCTCTGCACGCCAAACGCCTCACTGCATCGACCTTACCAAACTCTCTTGAATCTCTATTTTTTTATGTAAAATCCCGAAGCTCATGGATTGAATACCCTGGTCATAACTCTCTGCATAAAACCCTCGTCTCATGGGAAATAACGGTATACATCACCGTTCTCGAGAACACCCACATCTCACAAACGGTGTTACCAGTTGGATTCAAGCCTTAATACTCCTCTATGGCTCCCAGCCATACTACCGGCTAACCGATAAAACTTCTCCCCTCGCAAACCGCCCTCACCCTGCTCTACCTGACACCATCATCACCTGGACGCCTCGACCCTTCCTACATCATCAAATCCTCCTCAATACCTCTCATCATCATTCTCACTCATGACGATTGCCTATACCCTCACCACCCTCGACGCCTTCGAACTCTCCGCCAACAATCTCGCAGAACTCTATTGAATTCAAACAAGCCTCCTCGATACCTCAAACTCACCGACCACCGAAGCCCCAATCACATCACTCTCTTGACAACCTCAGCGCTGTTTGCCTCATGAACGAAGCGCCGCGACCACCGGGCTCGTCAACTCTTCCACTACATCCCTTTATTGCCGGGACCTACGTTGCCTCAACCTCAACCCAACTCCACCTCGTCATAACCCATTGTCAACGACTCAGCGGTCTAGCCCACTCCTTTAGCTACGTTTTACATGGACCCGTTCGCTCCATACTCAATGTCCCGTTCTTCTATTGAACTCTGCGTCATGATGAAAGGGATGGACCTTGAGCATTCTCATCCCCCCATCAACAATATCTCAATCACTATGTTGAAACCTGTCGAATACCGCCATTTGGGAGCACCAGGACCCTAGATTTCCGTTCCGTTGTGAGTACTCTGCTCAGTGGATGATTCGTGTAACCTGTACTGACTGGTCCCGTCTTCGCAGCTGGGACCGATGTCGATGAGCTTTGGTTCACCCAACTCCCAAGTGGAACGTGGGTGTTCGAAACGGATGGGTCACTAGGTATATGCTGATCGTCCCACACAATAAATGGGTGAATTCCTCGAAATCTCGAAAGCGGCTTGGGATTGCGGAATGAACACCATCGATACAGGAGTCGGAACACATTATTCGCGCTGAAGGTGAGTAGTCACTTGGAATGTGTAGTATGCACAGGAAGCACTCATCGTTGACCAACGTTCTAGTACAACATCCCCCGACACCAGATGATCATCGCTTTGAGGTGCTCAGGCTTGTCTGATATTAGGGCTCACGCTGACCCAAGTTTGCACGACCACAGGCCTGAGGCAATACATCGACCAGAGAGCTAGATCAAAACGCCGGCGGGTACATTTCTATTCAACAGTATTTTACCTACTTGAGCTGTGCAATATAGCGGAGTCAGTCGACTCATCTTCTTTCATCTTTCATCTTTCGTCGACTCGAGCTCTCTCGAGCAACCTTTGAGACTCAGTCGGGGCCTCTCGGATACCCATTCGTAGCAAAACACCGGTCCTTGAGATGGTGCGGTACGTTCCAAGTTCCAATTCGAATAGAATAGATACAGTAACATACAAGGTAAACAATGCGAATTCGAGTCTCAACTACACGTTCTTGTCGGCGTCCGGACCTCCCACCGCCGCCCCCTGCACAGGGCCACTTGCGCTTTCACTTGCAGGATTCGCGGTTGCTACCGGTTGGGTTGGAATATTTCCCTGCTCTGCGTCCTCGACAAGTCCCTCGGGCTTGGGCCGCAAGAATGGTTTCAAACCGGAGCAGCCCTCCATCGGCTCGTCGGGGTCTACCTCTCCAGTATCTGTAACATCTCTCGGGCTACCACCGGAGTCCCCTGCCTGTGCTTCAACTTCGGCTTCTAGTTGCGGTAAACGTTCACGAGGAGCGGGGGGGTTGATATATTCATGGAAAATGTTTGTGAAGTGATCTGGTGGTAGATCTGGATGAGCCGCTCTAACCCGCTCTATGGCATCTCGCCAGCCCGACGTTCCATTATAAAAAGCGAGAAGCTCGTAAGTTTCCCGTTCCTCCGCCAGGCGATTATTAACGAAGGTTATCAGCTCCAGCCCTGCTGAAGACATCACAAGCGGCGAGATCTTTGATTCGCCAGGGCAGTGGGACGATTCGGCATTGGATTGGGGGTACTCGTTGATATGCTTCGATAGAATTTCAATGAGTTCCCGCTTGTTCCAGACCTTTGCACCACCCCAATCCCCACTGAGTGAATCGAGATATCCAAAGTCAATCTCGGGATCTGTGGGAGATAGACCATTCAACGTCTTCCTGAGCTTTGAAAGTGGGAGGGAGAAATGGTCGGGGATAACCCTGAAGTGGTCTTTGGGAAGTTTGTGCACGCGTCGTATGATATACATCGCCTCCATCCAATTGTATCGATCGTCATAAGATATGTGATTGTAGATGGCCCTCTCAAGTATGGTCCGATGCATATGGGATAGAAAATCGCGGCCAGCAGCTGATTTGACAAGCACTGAAGTGGTGGTTGTTATGGGTAGATTCAGAAGATAATTCGGCGAAGACGCAATGATATACGGAGCCAAATCCTCCATCAAAGTTGCCCAATAGTCATTCGAGGTAGCTGGGTTCTGTGCTATCTCTGTGTAGAAAATTCCCCAAAGCTGATCACGTAGATCATTGTCTGGAATAGCATCAATGCTTTCGAAAGGGATGGAGAAGGGAGACAGAGAATCTCGGCCGCTGCCACTCCCGCCATTCATTGACACATGGGTCCAATGGAGAAGGTGCTTGAAATGCCCCGTTTGCCTTTCGACAGCAAGGAAATTATGCTTTGCAAACATCAGATGACCTTCAATGCCATCCGAGGAAAGATCGGGATCAAGTGCTGCCTCAATGTCACTAACAGTCCACTTCCGACCCCGGGGAAAGAACCATTGGTCAAGGACAGTGGGCATAACAAGATGCAGGGGAAAAGTCGACAGGATATTTCGGAGATGAGGGATCATGTGTGGGCTGTCTCGGAGCTCTGCAACGAGCCAGCGGAATGCCTTGAGTTCGTAAAAAGGAGGGGCAAGGTCAATGCTTGAACGTTGGAGGAGTTCAAGATCGACAGATGACCAATCTGAGAGACTATTTATTATCTCTCCGAAGCTCGACGTTGAGTCGTCAAAATTTTCATAGGCAGAATAGGTAATCCAATCTATATCATCAAGAAACGATGCCACACGGCACAGGGGACCGAGGATGTGAGAGATTAATTTTGAGACTTGGAAGGCAGCCCATGCCTGGGGTGATTTGTAAGGACATATGTATTCCATGGGAGGTAGTGTCATGATGAAAATGTGGGACGAGTAAGATTTAGGGTGTTTCCGTTCATCGTTAAGTTCCCATGGAACTTGTAGTGCCTGTCGAATAATATCAACGGTGGGGATGATCGTGGTTCCAAAGTAGAAGAGGGCGGCAAATGCAACAACAGCCGTCGCAATCTTGAACAGGACTGGCTGTCGCGTCCGCAACAACTCCAGCAGCCCAGCGAGGAAGAGGAAGAGTGCAAGTTCGAGTAGCATTGGAAGGGAAGCGAGGATTGTTGGAACGCGCCACTTCTCCAGGCTCTGATGTCGAAGCCATCGGAGCGCAAGGGCTTCAGACGGGGTGCGAGTGTGGGTATGCCGGCGATGCTCTCGGAGCCACTGTTTGCAGAGAAGAGCAAATAGGGCATCAACAAGAGCAATGATGAGGCTGAGGAACCACAGAATGTTGATCGCAACAACGGATGATGATACAGTGAATTCGTCCGGCTCGGAGACTGGGCTGTTGTTCAACTGCTGGGAGATCTGTTTGAGAAGTACGACAGTTGTGTCTGCCGGCGCTTCCTGAAGCCATTGATACGACTCGATGGTGAAGGCTGTGACGACCGCGGAAAAGAGACCAGCCTGACACATGAGAGAAGGGCTTCAGTCTTTTGAAGATTCCGAGATGCATATGTACGTACGAAGACCAGTAAGGTGTCGATATCCTCTTTCCATCCTCCAACGAGTCCATCATCCAGCGCAGTGACCTCCTTCATGACGACCTCCCAAGATTTCTCAATATCTGCGGGTTTGATTGGAATATCCTTAACATGAGTGACGATTGAGGATTCACGACTCAAACTTGGCTATTGGTAGAATACTCACCGAGGCCTCATTAGGTGTATCTTGGTTTCCCGTGGAGTTATTGTCCTTCGTTCCGTCCAGCGGGGCCTTCTCCGTTACTTCTGGAGCCTGAGAAGTGATTGAGCAAACTCTGATGTATGGCGGCGCTGGCAAAACTTTACCGTGTTCGCCTTATCCTTGCCCTTATCCTTGTCTGCGGCACAAGGCAAGACCTCCTCTTTGGCGCTCGTAGAACCCTGTGTAAAAGTGAATGTTTAAGGCCCAGTTTGCATCGATGTAGATGAGTGCTCAGCTCACCGACGGTGCTTTATCTTCTTGCGCCTCCGGCTTTGTTACAAGTTCAGAATCCCCGGGCCCGATCTTGACCAAATTTAGAGAGGTTATTTGACATGGACGAGTTATGCGAGTGTGTCGCTCACTGGTCCAGGAGACCCTTCCCGCTGAGGCTCGTCTTGCGTAGGCTGAATGACGGGATTCTGTAACGTCAGGCCGTTGAGCGATCCAAACACTTGGAGATTGAATTCAAAACCCTACCAGAGAAACATTTTCTGGCGATGACTGAGATTGGTCGGATGGTGGAGACCGTGAGCGCTGTAAAAACACCACAGAGAACGCAAAATTGAGCTATGAGACCGAGCTCCAGAAAGTGCAACGTTGGAAACCCACCTGAGTTCGCGAGGAAGTCGATTTCCTCGAGCTACGAGTTCTTTTCCTGACCGAAGGGGTGTCGGAAGACATGGTACGAGAGAGAGCTGCTGAAAACGTGCACCTGTCGTGCACTGGGTGGTTCTACGCAGCCAGCTTCCATAGCACAACTTGAACAAATTCAAAAGATAGAAGATGGATACATAGATCGATATAGATGATCCTGGGGAACGTGCAAGCAGCAGACGAGCTACTGTCCCACGACACTAAATGTGGGCGCTTGCCCAACCCACGCCAGAGTCGGACTGCTCTCTATTCCGAACCACCAACTTGTCAATAAGCTTCTACACGCTCCTTTTTGACTTGACCATTTTTTTCACGCATTCTACTATATATGAGTCTATTGCCAATAGCAACGGCGATGGAGAGTCACTGACAGTCGTCTTTGTCGTCTAGCTTAAGCTCTGCATCCTCAACTCACGAATCACCAACGACCGCAGCATCTTCGAGCACCGCCGAACGGCCTCTCTCCTCCATAGATCATCTTCATAATCTGTCACATCAAAATACCATTTCAGACCCGCCATACCCACACAATCTGTTCTCCAATCTCCAGGTTCTTTCCTACTCCAGTCCGGACACCTTCCAGTTCTCCTTCATGCCCACCTCAAGTAACTCACCTCGAAGCGAGATCGAACCAAGTACAGTCTCGATCCCCAATCACAACTTGGCCCATAAGAAACGTGCATCTATTCTCACATTTCTCACTCGACACGCTACTACAAAAACTCGCCCACATGCGCCTCTGACCCGTCTTTCGGAGCTGTGATTCCGCGACGGGAGCATCGTATTGATTGCTGAGCAGAGGCTTGCCTTCAAGGTTCATCGTGGAATGCTCAAACGACACTCGGAAGTATTTGCTAGGATGTTCGGGGTCCCTGAGCCTACGAACATGAAGATCGACGCGGAGGAACTGGAGGGTCGTCAAAATGGTACACGATGGAGCGGATCACGCTTGCTATTTTTTCAAGGTGCTGTTTGACGGATTGTATGATCTCCTCTTTCCCTACTGCTACTGCTACTGACAATCTCCATAGGCACTTTATGGAAATGCCGAGGAAAGCAATTCCCTTTCCTTTCAAGCACGCTTCGCTTCTCGACAAGATACGTCGTACCAACTCCACTATAGAAATGTCTCGATTAACCATCTTCCGAGTCGCCTTCAACTTTCGGCGCCTCGATGTACTTTCACCGCTCCGAATCCTCCCTCACCGCTGGTTGGCCTCATCCACCATAGCCTATGAGCACAAGTTCTGGAGATTTGATACCTCCCTCCCTCCACCCGGTCGGCCTTCCCCTCTGGATGTCCTGTTCAGCCCGAGCTCATTTACGAAGTCAGCCGCTGCTCTCGCCTTAGAAATTCCCTCATCGCATTAACTTCTCATGCTGCTGCAACGAGGATAACCTTCACAGAACCGTCTTTCGTTTTAAACTGGAAGTTTCTCCGTATCATCAATGCCTGAGCCTCTGTACCTCTCCCGCTCCGGCTGCACGTTAACCTCGATTTGGGTAGGCGGCATCTAGAACGGTGGCTATACAGATTCAGGACAGCAAGTGAATGCGGGGGCCTGGTCAATGGAACGACTGAGCCTGGGTGCACATCCAGCCGAGGTTATTGTATTGTGGTTCGTCGCGACGGGGGGATGTAATCGGAGTCGAGGAGAAGATTGAACACTTTGATGGTTTACACACACGGTAAGTTCAATATTCTGAAGACCTCGAAACGATTTCGCTGACTCCGTTGGCTTTTGACAGGAAAAGAGGACACGAAATGAGAGGATTGAGGCGTAGTAAGCGGCAGGAAGCCTTGCACCGCTGCTTGCTGCGTTGTTCTTGTTGGTTGGTTTTACTGTACATATACACCAGATTCGGACATACTGCAATATCATTTTGTATTTTCCGAACGACGTCCGAATGTATGATATGTTGGGCTCAAGCTACTTTGAGACGAGGAAGGAACGAGACGCGTCGTCATGTTACAATGGAAACACAAAATCGGTAAAAGTGGAAGGTGGCTCGGCCCATTCATTGGGTGTTTCGGACGTTTTACGGGAGAGGGCAAAATGGGTTTGAGGGATGATTGCAGGTGACTTTAGACGTGTTTGATGCGGCTTTGGAGATGTTTGATGTGGTTTTGGGGATATGGAAGTGTTTGAGGTGGGTTTGGAGATGTTGGGAGGTGGGCTCGGAGGTGTTTAGAGCGGGTTGTATCACTCCCCCTTGCTCAGCCAGGCGCAGCCATCCAAGGCCTCCAAATACGCTTAGGAAGATTGCTTTGACAGTAGAGTAGAGTGATCGATAGTAGGGTGACGGTGACGAGGTTTGCAGAGGGTGGCAGTATCGTGTATATATGAGTAGAGGAAGATGAGGGGGTGTGGTCACGTCCGAGCATCACCCGGCGTCCGCGTCAGTAAGGACGGCGAAAAACCAACTTGGAGGTCACTGGAAGCGCTCCTGGTGAGGTGATAGCGATAGCACTGGGGGGTTGGCGAATTGACCTTGCTACTTATTTCATTCGTAGCCAGAGGTGAGCTCGTCGACGCCGAATCTCGATAGAAAGACACTGGTGGGTAAATATGAGTGGACGAAGACGAGGGGTGGAATCATGTCCTGCGGGAGATGATTCGGATTGAGGAGAGACTACACGAGAGGATGAGGGCGTCGAGTATATCGAGTCATCTTGTGGACGATGGTTTGTGTGGACACGATTCGGACCTTCGTTACCGGCGTCATCTTGATTTCCATGGGTCTGGTCTCCGAATGCCAGCCTTTTGGACGCCGACTGCACCAGGCAGGTCTTTGAAGCGACGTTGGTTGACCCAGGTCGAAGAGACAGTTACAATGCACTCACCAATGATGACCACGGCCAACAACACAAATCCCAATGTTGTCAGAATCAAGAGAAAACCATAAGCATACGAGGCCGATTCCCGAAATAAGAGATCCGAGGAGTAAGAGGGAAGCAGAGAGGACGGCTACGAGGACTGCAAGGCAAGGCAACGAAGTGGAAGATTCGCAGCTATCAGCTTTGCGTAGGCTTCAAACCACCACGCTTCCCAAGAATGAGGCTCTTCATCTCTGCCTGATTCGTGGGTAATGAGGGTAGTGCCGTCGACGAAGTGGTTGATGGTCAGGCAACACCGACAGACGTCGTCAGAGAAACATACCACGTGGTCGTGAAGTCATCACTTCATTCTCCTCATTTTCTTCACTGCCTCCTCCCACAAAAACGTTCCAATCGACACCGTTCATTGCACGATACAGTCACCCGTCACAACCTTCAAACAAGCAGAATATTGGTCGAAACGACATGCAGGCGAACCTCTGGTGGTCATTTGTCCGATAACCGCACCGACAGCGATCCCGGCCAAGCCAAACCCAAACGGTCGTCGGCGGATTGAAATGGGCTATTGACGAGACATCAGAAATCTTACGAGTGTGGTTCAAGAGGTTTTTATCATACGCTGAGGGAGGTGCGTGTTTCCCTTTCCCCCGTTCGTTCAGTAAGACCAATCTGTCGTCCTGAAGCCTCGTTCTGAGCCCCCAAAGGCGACACTACACCATTCGGAATTACGTGCGAGAATCATCTCGACCAAGACAACATCCTTGGAACGTAACACGAGAGACTTTGGCCGCTGAATCAAAGTCGTCTGCGATTCCCTTCATTCCCGCTCTCTCACCTCCGTACTCAAACAATACACGCTCGTCGTTTGATTCTTCTCCTCACCACCATCACGTCGCCATGCCCAATACATCCATCGCATCGGGCTCAGTCGTTCCTTCATTCAACTTCCGTCTCACTGCCCGCATGGAATGATACCACTGGGTACAAAGAGGGCCCCACTACTCACAAATCAGCGGCTCGTGGTCGACTCCCAGACGTACCAACAGTTCCGCCTACGTCTTAAGGTGATACTACTGAGGAGGAAGTGGAAGAAGAGCTGTACGGAGAGCGACAGCATCTAGAACGACGACACTCGACTATTGTTGCAAGAATGCGCTGTTGGTACCGGTAACGCACCGTCACTGGGCCCAGACGTTGCTATATACGTCTGTGGAGGATTTCCCTCCTCGAAAGCGGGGAGGAAAGGCCATAGCAACGATGTCATCAGCAAGTTTCGGACGAAGTGCAAAGCTTGTCAAAAGTTGATCGCTACCTATAGCCGGCGGTGGTTTTGAGAGGAGCCGGAGGGCACTCGATCCCAACCAAAAATAGAACGAACTGTATGCTTCCTCATTTCTCTTCCACCGCCGATGCTGACGACGTTCTCAGACACTTGATGAAAAAAGACGTCAAGTCCTTCTCATGTCGCCTCTCAACCGAACAGGTTGTACCGTACCAACCTCGCGACAGAGATACCTTATTCGATATCTTGCGACCGACCTATGATATTCAATGGCTGGGACAAACGAGAAGCTGGGGCGACGAGGAGCATGTCTGTCCCCCAAAGCAGTATTCCGCTTGTTCTGGCGACGAAGCTGGGGTCAATGGATCCGTTGCAGAGCACACTCTACAACCTCTTCCGAGTCTTCTGGTACGAAGAATCCCCTTACAGTTTCACCAGAGTATGGCAGGTTGCGTTAGACGAGAGGTGGCGTGTTGCTGCTAGCCACAGGCGATACTCGACGTGTTGGACCTTGCGAAGACGGACAGGGACGTTGGCTCCGGCTTGGAAGAACAGAAAGAACAGCTCGATAGCGAGGTTTAAGGCCTTGGGCCGAGGAAAGAGTCGGAGCTCTTGTGTACTTCGTTACGGTCTTTTATGCAAGCTCTCCGCAGAGACCATTGCAGCGAGGTGTATTACGAGACTTGTACTTATATGATCTGCTATGTCATTCTCACTTGACATTGCTTAGTATCAGGTGTGCGAAAGTGCTTCCCAGGTTTGTCCTCAAACCTTCGCTTGCAAGGAGTGTGCTGGGACTGTTGCGATGTCCAGCCATGAAATACTACCGACGACCACGGCCTCTGATTGACTGGCATATAAGTTGACCTGATCGTCATTGGTGTAGATAGATATCAACGAGCTCAAGAAAGGGTGATACATCATCTACATTGTTTATTTCTTCTCAATTCCGAGCTTCTGCAACCCAAAGACAATCCCAAATAGGTTTGAGGACGTATCTGGTAGACGTGAAACCTGTCAGTACGCGTCTCACCGAGCGAACAGATGAAGCTCAACTCACAAACGTTCTTCCAGATACTTGAGTCATCCGTCATCCATTGCCAGCCCGGCTGGAATCTTCCCCCCTCCAGGAGTTGGTGCTGAAGGGCCCCACCAGAGAACGATCTGGGCCATCGGTACCCCACGTTTCTTCACTAACTCTTCGACACGGAATATAATCGCCTTGTCGGCCTCGGTCGATCCGCTCGATCGTATGTTTGTGCCGGAGTCGAGGGGGGCGTGCGAGAGCGGCACCCAAGGATCGCCAGCTCAAGACAGGAATGTATCTGGACCTGAAAAAAGCGTCAGCGTGCGTCTCTCGCTGAGCAAAACTCACGGAGGTTGACTTACGACGCTTGACTTCTCGTTCGCCTCCAGGCGCTCGATGCTAGAGATCCAAGAAAGAGTGATCTGTGCCGCCGGTACCCAACGTCTCTTCGACACGGAATATGATCGCTTTGTTGGTCGTCTATCCGCCTGATCGAGCATTGGGGAGGCGTGCAAGAGCACCAGTAGTGGGTGAATTCATCAATCCATTCCGCCCAGCGACTACAGAATGGTGAAGTTCGTTACATCGATGAGGGAGTGGAAGTTTACCCACTTGAACGGACGAGACCGTGCAATGCCTTCATCGTCCCTTGTGCGGGTATGGCGGTTGTAACAATGTGTTTGTAGAAGATCCATATGGGATGCCTTCGGATGCTCGAGCGAGCCGTCCAGCGCGTTGAGAATGGCAGTACAAGAAAAGCCTCTCTGGATGTTGTATTGCTTGTGGTTGTGCATACGCTGGTCAGCGTAGGCCCTGACACCAGGCTCATCAGACGAGTCCATAGCATTCCACGGTGGTAGTTGCTTAGATTCGGGGGATGCTGTGTGCTGAAATGCCGGTCGTAGACGAATGACGAATATCCTCACGCTCAGGGCATCCAACATCTATGTTTCCGAGCGAGGCGGTATGTTTGCAACTGTCACTTCTGGAAAAACACCATCTTTATGGGTACAAGGTTGATTTAGAGGGCGACGTTTACTCACAGACTTCAGGTTCAGCCATTGTGCAGTCGAGCCACTCTTCCGAGAGCCATAGGGTGTCGACGACATCCATGGTAGGTCCTGTAGCGTTGAACCTAAAGGGTTGCGGATCAGGCAATATACACAAACTTTGGATATTCGATAAACCTCAAGTATATCGATCTGCCCGCGCGGCTACCACATATAGGCAGAGCCATTAATTCTACGGCGGGCTGCACTCCAAGATCGGCTTGTTGGGTCCATTCAATAGCCAGACAGTTCTTCGACTTCGGAAAGCCACCTCGCACAGGACAAGCACGTCTTACACATCACTTGCGAAGACAGTGTCTGCCAGAGCAACGTGGGGGCCTTCAATGAAACATTTCGGGGAGGATAGGTGGGACATCCACGATCTGTTTTGTGCGTCAGTCAGAGCAAGGACACATTAACCATCTTGCAAGCCAGACGCACCTTGATCCACCTTCCTTTCAGCGCGTTTTTTGTAGCTCTTCAAAGCGATGGATCAGTCAAGATGGCAATAACGGATCTGGTACGTGGTTTGAATATGATAGACGCGAACGGATACGACATGCTCACACCCACCTAGCATCTGATACAACATCGCTCGGAGAGAAGGTGAGAAACCATATTGAAGGGTTTTTTGAATCCAACGACACTGCAGAGAATTTCAACGCCAAACGTCAAACGCGAATTCACCGCCGTTATGATTGCTACGCACCTTGCGAGAAAGCAGGCCACCGACATACATCAAGAGCCTTCAAGTGGTACTGTATCATCGTCTTGAACCAGTTTAATGTGGACTGGGCTATTGGTTTGTTCCATTCCATTTTCATTTTGTTTGAGCTCGTTCGACAGCATCGCGTCTTGCAGCCTGGCAGACCAAAGAAAGAACTGCATGTTGGTCATGGTTTGTCCTCGGCTCAGCTGTCTCAACGACCTTCAGCTGTATTTCAGAGCGAAAACAAAGCGATACGCACAGTAATATACACTGCTGACTTTGTCACAAAGCATCCCTGACCGTCGGGTGTCCACTGGAAGTATTTTGATGATGGTAAGTTGAGAATACTTGGGATTTTCATGCACGAGTTAAATGGTGGTAAAAGGTTTGCGGTCAATGGAGCGGTCGTTATATCAATGGTTGGCAGTGTATACGAGCCGGTGTGAGGTGAAGATGGCGGTCGAGGTTGACGATGTCATTCATTGTCAGCTCCAGAGTCGCGTCAGGTAATGTAATCCATGCAAAGCGCTTGACCGTTCTGCCAGCTGTGGGCGTCGACGCTTGGTTTTCCGTGTCTGTCCAAGACCTAATCAGAGTCTCGAGCTCGCAGTTCAGGGTATGCTTCGTGATTAAAACCATCGATTGCCCCGGAAGACTACCTACTCGCAGGTTCCTCTGTCACTACCGTCAGATCCCACACCTTTCCCCTCGCTACATCCTCGCACACGACACCTCACGGAAGACTGGTTCATTAATATGGCCGCCAGACATATCCCTTCACAGGAAATGTGTTGATCCACCACACTCACCACCCTCTATCTCGCACGCCAAAAGCCTCACTGCATCGACCTCATCAAACTCTCTCGAATCTCTGTTTCTTTAAAATCCCGAAGCTCATGGATTTGATACCCTGGTCATAACTCTCTGCATAAAACCCTCCTCGTCTCATGGGAAATAATGGTCCACGTTATCGTTCTCGAGGTAACACCCACATCTCACAAACGGTGTTACCAGTTGGACTCAAGCCTTGATATAGATACTCTATGCCTAGCCATACTACCGGCCAACCGTTCTCCTCTCGCAAACCGCCCTCACGCTTCTCTACCTGACTCTGTCATCGCCTTGGACGCCTCGACCCTTCCTACGTCATCAAATTCTCTTCAATACCTCTTTCATCATCATTCTCATTCATGACAATTGCCTATACCCTCGCCACCCTCGACGCCTTCGAACTCTCCGCCAACAATCTCGCAGAACTCTATGAAATTCAAACGAGCCTCCTCGATACTTCAAACCCACCGACCACCAAGCCCCAATCACATCACTCTCTTGACAACCTCAGCGCTGTTTGCCTCATGAACGAAGCGCTGCGATCACCACTGACCAGGCTCGTCAACTCTTCCATTACATCCCTTTATTGCCGGGTCCTACGTTGCCTCAACCTCAACCCAACTCCACCTCGCCACAACCTATTGCCAACAATTCGGCGAACCAGCCCACTCCCTCGGTTATGTTTTACACGGATCCACTCGCTCTATGCTCAATGTCCCGTTCTCCTATTGAATTCTGCCTCATGATGAAAGGGTTGGACCTTGAGCATTCTCGTCCCCCATCAGCAATATCTCAACCACTATGTCAGAACTGGTCGCATACCGCCGTTTAGAAGCAACAGGACCCTAGATATTCGTTCCGTTGTGAGTACTCTACTCAGTGGATGATTCGTGGAACCTATACTGACTGGCAGCCTCGCAGTTAAGACCGATGTTGATGAGCTTCAGTTCACCCGACTTCCGAGTGGAACGTGCGTGTTTGAACAACAGAGGGTTAACTGGGCATGTGCTGATCGTTACGCGCAATCCATGGGTGAAGAACAATCTCTCGAAATCTCGAAGGCTGCTTAGGATTGAGGAATCAACACGATCAATACAGAAGTCGGAGCACATCATTTGCGTTGAAGGTGAGTAGTCGCTTGGAATGTGTAGTATCGACAGGATCACTCATTATCAACCAACGATCTAGTAGTACAACTACCCCAACACCAAGCGATTATTGCTTTGAGATGCTACGAGCTTGTTTGGCATCAGGGCTTACGCTGACCCAAGTTTGCATGACCGTAGGCATTACCTCGACCAGAGAGCTATATCAAAACGCCGGCGGGTTAGATTATTTTACAGTAGTTTACCTACTTGTGCTGTGTAATATAGCGGAGTCAGTCGAACTATCATCTTTCATCTTTCATCTTTTGTCGACTCAAGCTCTCTCGAGCAATCCTTGAGGCTCAGTCGGGGTCCCTTACATACCCATTCGTAGCAAAATGCCGGTCTTCAAAACTGTGCGGTATGTTCCAAGCAACACATCAAATGTAATAAATACAGTAACATGCACGGTCAAAAATGTGAATTCAAGTCTCCACTATACGTTCTTATCGGCGTCAGGACCTCCCACCGCTGTCCCCTGTACAGGGCCACTTGCACTACCACTCGCAGGATTCGCGGTTGCTACCGGTTGCTTTGGAATATTTCCCTGTTCTGCGTCCTCAACGAGTTCCTTGGGCTTAGGCTGCGGGGATGGTTTCGAATCGGATTGGCCCTCCATCTCCTTGTCGCGACGGTCTACATCTCCAGTATCTGCAACGTCTCTCGGGCTACCAGCGGATTCCTCTGCCTGTGCTTCGACTTTGGCTTCCAGTTGTGGACGTTCACAAGGAATAGGGGGACGGATACCTATGTGAAGTATGTTTCTAAAGTGGTCTGGTGGCAGCTCTGAATGAGCCGCTCTAACCCGCTCTATGGCATCTCGCCAGCCCGTTTGATTATGATAGGAAAGCCATATGTAAGTTTCCCATTCCTCCGCCAGGCGATTATTCACGAAGGTTATCAGCTCCAGCCCTGCTGAAGACATCACAAGCGGCGAGATCTTTGATTCGCCAGGGCAGTGGGACGATTCGGCATTGGATTGGGGGTACTCGTTGATATGCTTCGATAGAATTTCAACGAGTTTCCACCTGTGCCAGTCCTCTGCACCACCCCAATCTCTACTGAGTGAACCCAGATATCCAAAGTCAATCTCGGGATCTGTGGGAGATAGACCATTCAATGTCTTCCTGAGCTTTGAAAGTGGGAGGGAGAAATGGCCGGGGATAACACCGAAGTGGTCTTCGGGAAGTTCGTGCACGCGTCGTACAATATCCATTGCCTCCATCCAATCCATGGGAGCCTTTTCCCAAGGAAGAAATTTGTTATAGATACCCCTTTCAAGGATAGTGATATGCACCTTGGACAGAAATTTGCGACCAGTAGCTGATCTAACAAACGGGGAAGCAGTGGTTGCTGCGGGTAGATGGAGAGCATAATCTGGCGAAGACACAATGATATACGGAGCCACATCCTCCATCAAAGTTGCCCAATAGTCATCCGAGGTAGCTGGGTTCTGTGCTATCTCTGTGTAGAAAATTCCCCAAAGCTGATCACGTAGATCATTGTCTGGAATTGCATCAATGCTCTCGAAAGGGGAGAAGGAAGGTGGAGAATCTCGGCCGCTGCCACCCCCGCCATTCATTGACACATGGGTCCAATGGAGAAGGTGCTTGAAATGCCCCGTTTGCCTTTCGACAGCAAGGAAATCACGCTTTGCACGTGTCAGATGATCTTCAATGCCTCTCCGAGAAAGATTGGGATTGAGTGCTGCCTCAATGTCACTAACAGTCCACTCTCTCCCCGGGAGAAAGAACCATTGGTCAAAGACGGCGGGCATAACAAGATGCAGGGGAAAAGTTGACCGGATATTCCGGAGATGGGGGATCATGTGTGGGCTGTCTCGCAGCTCTGCAACGAGCCAGCGGAATGCCTCGAGTTCATAAAAAGGAGGGGCAAGGTCAATGCTTGAACGTTGGAGGAGTTCAAGATCGACAGACGACCAATCTGAGAGACTATTTATTATTTCTCCAAAGGTCGATGTTGACTCGTCAAAATTGTAATAGGCAGATCTGGTAATCCAATCTATATCATCAAGAAACGATGCCACACGGCGCAGGGGACTGAGGATGAGAGAGATAAATCTCAAGACTTGGAACACGGCCCATGCCTGGGGTGATTTGTAAGGACATATATATTCCATGGGAGGTAGTATCGTGATGAAATCAACAGGCGAAGCTTTACTACTGGGGTATTGTCGCTTTTTCCAGAGCTTCCATGTAACTTGTCGTGCCTGTCGAATGACATCAACGGTGGGGATGATCGTAGTTCCAAAGTAGAAGAGGGCAGCAAATGCAACAACAGCTGTCGAAATCTTGAATAGGACTGGTTGTCGCGTTCGCAACAACTCCAGTAGCCCAGCGAGGAAGAGGAAGAGGGCAATTTCGAGCAGGATCGGGAGGGATGCAAGAATCGCTGGAACCCGCCACTTTTCCAAGCTCTGATGTCGAAGCCACCGGAGCGCAAGTGCTTCAGATGGTGTGCGCGTGTGGGTATGCCGGCGATGCTCTCGGAGCCACTGCTTACAAAGAAGAGCAAACAGGGCATCAACGAGAGCGAGGATAAGGCTTAGGAACCACAGCACGTTGATCGCAACAACAGATGAGGATATTGTGAACTCGTCGGGCTCGGAAACTGAGTTGTTGTTCAACTGCTGGGAGATTTGTTTGAGAAGTACGACAGTTGTGTCTGCCGGCGCTTCCTGAAGCCATTGATACGATTCAATGGTGAAGGCAGTGACGACCGCGGAGAAGAGACCAGCCTGACACATGAGAGAGGGGCTTCAGTCTTCTGAAGATTCCGAGATGCATATGTACGTACGAAGACCAGCAAGGTGTCGATATCATCCTTCCATCCTTCAGTGAGTCCTTCATCCAGCGCAGTGACCTCCTTCATAACGACCTCCCAAGATTTCTCAATATCTGCGGGTTTGATTGGAATATCCTTAACACGAGTGACGGTTGAGCATTTACGACTCAAACTTGGCTATCGGGGAAAATGCTCACTGAGGCTTCGTTAGCTGTATCTTGGTTTCCTGCGGGGCTATTGTCCTTCGTTCCATCTAGCGGGGCCTTCCCCATTACTTCTGGAGCCTAAGAAGTGATTGAGCAAACTCTGATGTATGGCGGCGCTGGCAAAGCCTTACCGTGTTCGCCCTATCTTTGCCCTTATCCTTGACTGCGGCGCGAGGCAAGACCTCCTCCTTGGCGCTTGTGGAGCCCTGTGTAAAAGTGAATGTTTGAGACCTGATGCGCGTCGATGTAAATGAGTGCTCAACTCACTGACGGTGCTTTATCTTCTTGCGCCTCCGGCTTCATGCTGTCATGCAATGGCTTTGTTCCACGCTCAGCGTCCCTGGGCCCAGCCTTAACCAAAGTGAGAGAGGTTCTTTGACATTGATGAGTTATACGAGTGTGTCGCTCACTGGTTTAGGAGTTCCTTCCCGCTGAGGCTCGCCTTGCGCAGGCTGTATAATGGAATGCTGTAACGTCAAGCTGTTGAGCAACGCAAACACTTGAAGATTCGATTCAAAGCCCTACCAGAGAGACATCTTCCCGTGGTGACTGAGGTTTGTCGGATGTTGGAGTCCGTGAGCGCTGTAAAAACACCACAGAGAACGCAATATTGAGCTATGAGGCCGAGCTCCAGGAAGTATAACATTGGAAACCCACCTGAGTTCGTGAGGAAGTCGATTTCCTTGAGCTACGAGTTCTCTTCCTGACTGGCGGAGTCTCGGAAGACATGGTACGAGAGAGAGCTGCTGGCAACGTGCACCCGGCGTGCACTGAGCGGCGTTACGCAGCCAGTTCCCACAACTTGAACAAATCCAGAAGATGAAAGGACTGTGCAGTGCAAGCAGCAAGAGAGCTACTGCCGGTCCGCCCAAATCCCATCGACAATACTTATTAGGTACTACTGTCCCACGACACTGGGCGGACCTTTGCCCCAGGGCCCAGACTGCTCTCTGTTCGCACTTATGAACGGCCATCGTACCTTTGAGGTCGTCGCTAATCTGTCTCTTCACGCTCCTTTTCAATCTGTCCATTTCTTTTATACGTTATATTATGGATATACTACCAGCAGCACCGACCGTCATTTCCGTCGTCCAGTTCAAGCTCCGCATCCTCAACCCACGAATCACCAACGACCGCAGCATCTTCGAGCACCACCGAACGGCCTCTCTCCTCCACAGATTATCTTCAAGATCTGTCACATCAGAATACCATTTTAGGCTCGCCATACCCGCACAATCTCTTCTCCAATCTCCAGGTTCTTTCCTACTCCAGTCCGGACACCTTCCAGTTCTGCTTCACGCTCACCTCAAGTAACTCACCTCGAAGCAAGATCGAACAAAGTACAGTCTTTGCTCCCCAATCATAACTTGGCCCATCAAAAACCCACATCTATCACTCGACACAATACCACAAAACTTGCCCACATGCACCTCTGATCCATCGCTCGGAACTGTGGTTCAGCGATGGGAACATCGGATTGATTGCTGAGCATTCAAGGTTCATTGTGGACGACTCAAATGATCATCGGAGGTATTCGCTGGGATGTTCGAGGTTCTTCAGCCTACGGACATGAAGATCGTCGCGGAGGAACTGGAGGGTCGTCAAGACGTTGAAATGGCACACGATAGGGCGGATGACGTCTACTGCTTCCTCAGGTCGCTGTTGACGAACTGTATACTCTTCTATTCCCCTACTGCCACCGGTCCTGACAATGTCCATAGGCACTTCGTGAAGAGACGCCGAGGGAGCTCATTTCCTTCCCTCTCAAGCACGCTTCACCTTTCGACAAAATACATTCTCAATCAACTATCCTCCGGTTTACCTACAACTGCCAGCGCCTCGATTTACATTCACCGCTCCGAATGCTCCTTCACTCGCTCGGCCTTCTGCCGGAAAGCGATCGATACACCAGTCAGATTCTCCCCTCGAGATGTCCTGTTCAGCTAAGGCTCACTCACAAAGTCAGCCGCTGGTCCCGCCTGACAGGTTCCTTCATCACATCAATCTCTCAAGCTGCCGCCGCGAGGACAACCTCACCACAGCCGTCTTGCATTTGGAACCAAAACAAATAGTGTCCCCGTGCCGTTGGTGTCGGAGCCTCTGTACCTCTCCAACTCCAGCTACGCACAAATCTCGATGTAGGGAAGGTCCAGAATAGCAAGTGAATGCGGGGACCTGGTCAATGGAACGACCGAACCTGGGTGCATGCTCAGCTGAGAATATTGTATAGTGGTTCGTCGTGACGGGGGGATGCATTCGGAGTTCAAAAGAAAAGATTGAACACTTTGATTGTCTAAACACGTCGTAGGTTCGATATTCCATTGAAGGCTTTGAGAGTACTTTGCTGACTCGTTGGCTTTCGACAGGAGACCGAGAACACGAAATAAGAGGATCAGGTTGTAGTAAGCGGCAGGAAGCCTTGCACCGCTGTTTGTTGGGTTGTTCTCGGTGGCTGGTTTCACTGTATATGCACCAGATTCAAAAATATAGCAATGTCATTATGTATTTTCCAAACGACATCTGAAAATATGAGAGAAAGGATGGATGATGTGTCGGGCTGCAGCTACTTTGCGACGAAGGAACGAGACGCGTCATGTTACAGCCCTTTGCGAAATAGAAAAATAGAATCGGTAAACGTAGACGGTGGCTCGGCCCATTCGATGGGTGTTTCGGACGTTTTACGGGAGAGGGCAAAGTGTGTTTGAGGAATGATTGCAGGTGACTTTGGACGTGTTTGATGCGGTTTTGGAGATGTTTGATGTGGCTTTGGGGATATGGAGGTGTTTGAGGTGGATTTGGAGATGTTGGGAGGTGGAGTCAGAGGTGTTTAGAGCGGGTTGTATCTCTCCCCCTTGCTCAGCCAGACGCAGCCATGCAAGGCCTCCAAATACGCTTAGGAAGATTGCTTTGATGGGCAGAGTGACGGTGACGAGGTTTGCAGAGGGTGGCGGTAGCGTGTATGTATGAGTACAGGAAGATGTGTGGTCACGTCTGAACATCACCTGGCGTCCGCGTCAGTAAGGATGGCGGAAAACCAACTTGGAGGTCACTGGAGGCGCTCCTGGTGGGGTGATAGCGATGACCTTGCTACTTATATCATTCGTGGCCGTGGACGAATACGAGGGGTGGAGTCATGTCCTGTGGGAGATGACTCGGATTGCGGAGAGACTACATGAGAGGACGGGACGTTAGGTATATCGAGCCATCTTGTGTGGACACAATTTGGAGCTTCATTAATCATTACTGGCGTCATCTTGATTCCCATAGGTCTGGTCTCCAGACGCCAGCCTTCTAGATGCCGACTGCACCAGGTAGGTCTTCAAAACGACATTAGTTGACCCAAGTCGAAGAGGCAGTTACGGTGCACTCACCAATGATGACCACGGCCAACAACTCGAATCCCTGGCATCGGCTGACGAACATATCCAAGATCTGTTGAAGGTGCAGTTTTATCAGGATCAAGAGTTGTAGGCATACGAGGCCGATCCCCGAAATAAGATATCCGAGGAGTAAAAGGGAAGCAGAGAGAACAGCTACAAGGACTGCAAGGCAAGCCAACGAAGTGAAAGACTCGCAGCTATTGGCTTTGCGTAGGCTTCAAGCCACCACGCTCGCCAAGAACAAGAGTCTTCATCTCTGCCTGATTCGTGGGTGATGAGGGTGGTGCCGTCGACGAAGTGGTTGATGGTTAGGCAACACCGACAGACGTCGTCGTTTTCAGAGAAAAACACCACGTGATCGTGAAGTCGTCACTGTCTCCTCATTGTAATACGACAGAACGACTTATCTTCTGTGTTAGTACTACAGACGGCTAGCCAGGCTATCTCCTCATTTTCTTCCCCACCTCCTCCCACAAAAACGTTCCAATGGATATCGTTCATCGCACGATACAGTCATAAATCCTCCGCGTCACAACGTCCAAACAAGCAGAATATCGGTCGAAACGACATGCAGGCGAATATCTGGTGGTCATTTCTTCGATAACTGCACCAACAGCAATGTCGGCCAAGCCAAACCCAAACAGTCGTCGGCGGTTTAAAACGGGCCATTGACGAGACATCAGAAATCTTACCAGTGCGGCTCAAGAGGTTTTTTTCGTACGCCGAGGGAGGTGCGTGTTTCCCTTTCCCCCCCGTTCGTCGAGTTATACTAATCTATCTTCCTGAAGCCTAGTTGATCTGACGAGTGTGATTCAAGAGGTTTTTATCGTATCATGAGGCAGGTGCGTGTTTCCCTTTCCTCCCTTTCGTTCAGTAAGACCAATCTGTCGTTCTGAAGCCTTGTTCTTATTCCCCAAAGGCGATACTACACGAACAAGACGCCATCTCCATGGAACGTAACTCAAGAGACTTTGACCATTGAATTAAAGTCGCCGATGCGACTCCCTTCAATCCCACTCTCTCACCTCCGTGATCAAACAATACACGCTCGTCGTTTGATTCTTCTCCTCACCACCACGCTGCCATGCCCGGTACATCCATCCCATTGATCTCAGCTGTCCCTTCATTTAACTTCCGTCTCACTGCCCACATAGGGTGATAATGTTGGGTACGAAGAGGGCCCACTACGCACAGATCAGCGGCTCATTGTCGACTCTCAGGCGTACCAACAGTTGCAGCTGCGTCTCAAGGATCAAACTGGCCAGCAGTTCAGATCGAAATCAACACCTACCACGATATCAATCAGTATCTGCCTCCGAAACCGTGAGGTGATACCACTGAGGAGGCCGCGGAAGAAGAGCTGTACAAAGAGCGACAGCATCAGGACGACGATATTCGACTATCGTTGCAGGTTTGCGCTCTTATTTCGGGCAACACATTGTTACTGGCCTGGACGTTGTTATATACGTCTGCGGAGGATTTTCTCTTCAAAAGCGGGGGAAATGGCCGTAGTAATGGCGTTATCACCGGACAAAGCACATAGCAAGTCAAGAGAAGTTGATCGCTGCCCGTAGTCAGCAGTGGTTCTGAGAGGAGCCGGAGGGAACTCGATCCCAACGGAAAAATGGAACGAACTGTATGGAACTGTATGCTTCCCCATTTCTCTTCTGCAGCCGATACTCATGACGTTCTCAGACACTTGATGAAAAAGACATCGGGTCCTTCTCTTGTCGCCTCTCAACCGAACAGGTCGTACTGTACCAACCTCGCGATAGAGATATCTTGTTCAATATCTTCCGACCAACCTGGCACACACGAGAAACGAGGCGACGGATGAGTGTGTCTATCCCCCAGATGAGTATTCCGCCCATTGTGGCGACGAAGCTGGGGTCAATGGATCCGTTAAAGAGCACACTCTACAACCTCTTCCGAGTCTTCTGGTGCGAAGAATCGTCTTACGGGTATCACCGGGATATAGCAGGTTGCGTTAGACGGGAGGTGGTGTGTTGCTGCCAGCCACAAGCATAATAAGAAATTGCCCGAGTTGGACCTTGCGAAGACGGATGAAGACGCCGATCCCGTCGTAGGAGAACAGGACGAACGGCGCGAGATAGAAGTTTCAAGACCTTCAGATGGATAAAGAGTGGTAACCCTTTTGATTTCGTGACGGACTCGTATGCTACCTTTTCACAGAGACTACTACATCAAAACTTATTACAAGACCATGTTTGTCGTATATGCTATGTCATTCTTACTTGATATCACTTAGTGACAGTTGCGCGGAAGCTTCCCAGAAGGGCTGATTCCCGGACTGTGCCCTCGAACCTTCGATCGGATGAGGTGCGCCACGCCTGTTGCAATCTCCAGCCATGACACCCTGCTGCCAACCCCCGACTTGTGATTGACTAACACATCCTCGAGTTAACCCGATAGTTATTAGTGCAGATATCGACGTGGCTCGGAGAATCGAGCTTGAGAAAGGTAAAGCAACAAGAAAATCTTTATATTCAATCTCAGCCGCAAGCTTCTACAACTCAGAGAGGACCCTAAACAGGCTTGAGGACGTATCTGTTAGACATGAAATTCGTCAGTACACGTCTCACCGAGCGAACAGATGAAGCTCAACTCACAGTTCTCCCAGATACTTGTGTCATCCATCGTCCATTGCCAGCCCGGCTGGAATGTTCCCCTCCAGAAGTTGGTGCTGAAGGGCCCCACCAGAGAACGATCTGGGCCATCGGTACCCCACGTTTCTTCTCCAACTCTTCGACACGGAATATAATCGCCTTGTCGGCCTCGGTCGATCCGCTCGATTGTATGTTTGTGCCAGAGTCGAGGGGGGCGTGCGAGAGCGGCACCCAAGGATCGCCAGCTCAAGACAGGAACGTATCTGGACCTAAAAAATCGTCAGCATGCGTCTCTTGCCGAGTAAATTGTTGAGGTTAACTTACGACGCTTGACTTCTCGTTCGCCTCCAGGCGCCCGTTGTTAGAGATCCAAGAAAGGGTGATCTGTACCGTCGGTACGTCTCCTTGACACAGAATATAATTGTTTTGTCGGTTCTCTATCCACCTGATCGAGCATTGGGGAGGCGTGCAAGAACACCAGTAGTAAATCACGCTGAATTGATATGCAGGCATTCCCCTTTCCTATGAATCGTTAGATATCAACTTGTGGAAATGGATGGCAATCTACAGACGTACCTCCTCACGATGTGACAACGAAATCTTTCTCTGCATCCCAAAATTCATCAACCCATTCCGTGCAGCGATTCCGTTCAAGTAGTGGGCTAACTGCCAAGCTCTCATCGAGCTGACACCGACGTAATAAACTTTGCCATTGTGCAACGGCTTCATCGTCTCTTCAGCGGGTGTATCGTGATCGTGACAGTGAACTTGGAGGAGATTGATGTGGGGTGTCTTCATACGCTTGAGCGAGCCGCCTACTGCGTTGAAGATGACAGCACAAGAAAGGCCCTCTGGTTGTTATATCGGTTGTGGTTGTGCAAACATTGGCCAACGTTGGCCTTGACACCAGGTTCATCATCAACGAGTCCATGGCATTCCATGGCGATAATTACCTGGTTTCGGGGGGGGAGGCTTGTATTATATCGTTGGACGACGACGAATGGCGGTTCTAATGTTCGGGTAACGTCCAACGCCCACGTTTCCGATCGTGGTGGGTATGCAACATGTCGTTCCTGGTGGAATATCGTACTGTGAGTGCAAGGTTGGGTCAGAGGCGACGTCTACTCACACACGCTTCAGGCTCGACCACAGTGCAGTCCAGTCATTCTGACGAAAGGTAGAGGGTGTCGACTACATCCATGGTGGATTCTGTAGTGTTGGACCTAAAGGGTTGCGGATCAGGCGATATACACGAGCTTCGAATGTTAAATGAACTTCAGGACTTGGGAGTATCGACATCCCCGCGCGGCTACCGCAAAAGAAGCTGGGCCATCAATTCCGGGGGTGGGTTAGTTTCTAAATCGGCATATTGGGCTGGTTTGAGGGCCAGACGAGTTCGTCGACTTCAGGAAGGGACCTCGCACGAGAAAAGTGCATCTTATACGCTGCTTGCGAAGACGGTGTCCAGTGGATCAACGTGGACCTTCAATCAAATGTTTCGAGGAGGATAGGTGGGATGTCTGGGATCTGCTTTGCACGTCGGTCAGAACAGCGATACACAGTAAAAATTTCGCAAGTCACACGCACCTTGATCCCTCCTTTCAATGTTTCTTTGTGGCTCTCCACACTGATGGGTCGATCAGGGTGGTGATAACGGATCTGGTACATGGTTGAGATATGATAGACACGAACGGACACAGCAAACTGACACTCACCCACCATCTGATGCAACATCGCTTGAAGGGAACGTGGAAGACCACATTGAAGGATCGTTTGAGCCCAACGACACTGCAGAGGATTAACGTCAAACGCGAATTCACCACCGTTACGATTGCTATGCACCTTGCGAGAAACCAGGCCACCGAGATACATCAGAAACCCTCAAGTCGCACTGGATCATCGTCCTGAGCTAGTTCAGAGTCGAGGTGTCAATTTCGTTCCATTTCCATTTTGTTTGGCCTCATTCGAGAACGTCGCGCCCGCAAGCCTGGAAAATCAAAGATAAGTTGTGATATTTATTCCCGGCTCTGGTGTCATGAAAATCGGTGAGTAAGATCCAAAGCCAAAATAACGCAATACGCACGATATTATACACTGCAGACTCGGTCACAAAGCATCTCTGATCGTCAGGTGTACACTGAAAGTGTTTTATGATGGCAAGTTGAGAATGATTTGGATGTTTATACACGAGCAAGATGCTGTGAAAATTTTGCGGTCAACGGAGAGGTTGTTATATTGGTTGATGGTGTATACGAGCTGGTGTGAGGTGAACATGGCGGTCGAGGTTGACAGTGTCATTGTCAATGTCAGCTCCACTGCCAGTCTTCCAGAGTCGCGTCAAGTAACATGATCCATGCAAATCGCTTGACCGTTCTGCCAGCTGTGGGCGTCGTCAGGCTGGATTTTCCGTGTCTGTCGAGACCTGACCAGAGTCTCAAGCTTGCAGTTCAGCGCAGCTCAGGGTATGCTTCGTGATTTCATCCATCAATTGCCTCGGAAGATGACCAAGGACATACCAATCACAGGCACCTCTGTCACTATTGTCAGGCCTCAGACCTTTCCCCTCGCCACATCCTCGCCCACGACACCTCACGGAAGACTGGTTCATTAATATGGCCGCCCGACGTATCACATTTTTCTCACAGGAAATGTGTCTATTCGCCATATTCACCACGCTCTACTGGCAGTACCTCCGCACGCCAAAAGCCTCACTGCATCGACCTCATCAAACTCTCTCGAATCTCTATTTCTTTACAGCCCTTTGGATGATAAATGAAGAAGGGTTGAGCGAGGGGAAGAGATACGAGCGGCAGTAAACCCGCTTCAAACACTTCCGAGTCCAGCCCAAACATCTCCGAATCCACTCCAAACACCTCCGAATCCACATCAAACATCTCTGAGGCCACATCAAACATCTTCAAGGCCACAGCTACCTACGACCGCCCCTCGAAACGCGCCTCAACCCCTCCCGTAAAATGTCCAAAACATCGACCGAATGCTGACCGAAGGGGCGGAGCCGCCAATTTTATTTTTCTATACCTACAGTGCCAACCTTTTCGCAAAGGGCTGTAAAATCCCGAAGCCCATGGATTTGATACCCTGGTCATAACTCTCTGCATAAAACCCTCCTCGTCTCATGGGAAATAACGGTATACGTCACCGTTCTCGAGGTAACACCCATCTCACAAACAGTGATTCAAGCCCCAATACTCCTCTATGGCTTCTGGCCATACTACCGGCTAACCAATAAAACTTCTCCTCTCGCAAACCGCCCTCACACTTCCCTGCCTGACTCTATCATCGCCTCGGATGCCTCGACCCTTCCTACATCATCAAATCCTCCTCAATACCTCTCATCATCATTCTCACTCATGACGATTGCCTATACCCTCGCCGCCCTCGACGCCTTCGAACTCTCCGCCAACAATTTCGCAGAACTATGGAATTCCTCAATACCTCAAACTCACTGACCACCGAAGCCCCAATCACATCACTCTCTTGACAACCTCAGTGCTGTCTGCCGCGTGAACGAAGCGCTGCGACCACCAGGCTCGTCAACTCTTCCACTACATCCCTTTATTGCCGGGTCCTACGTTGCCTCAACCTCAGCCCAACTCCACCTCGCCACAACCTATTGCCAACGATTCAGCGAACCAGCCTACTCTCTTGGTTACGTTTTACATGGATCTGTTGGCTCTACGCTCAATGTCCGGTTATTCTATTGAATTCTGCCTCGTGATGAAAGGGAGGACCTTGAGCATTCTCGTCTCCCATCAACAATATCCCAATCACCGTGTCGAAACCGGTCGAATACCGCCGTTTGAGAGCAACAGGACCCTAGATTTTTGTTTTGTTGTGAGTACTCTGCTCAGTGGACAATTTATGGAACCTATACTGACTGGTCCCGTCTTCACTGGGACCGATGTCGATGACTCAAACGTGAGGGTTGGAGAATCAGAGGGGTACCTGGGCATACGGTGATTGTTACACGCAATCAATGGGCGAAGAACAATTCCTTGAATTCTCGAAGGCGGCTTGGGATCGCGGAATCAGCACCATCAATACAGGATTCGGAACGCAATACTTGCGTTTTCCTGGGGAAGGTGAGTAGTCCCTCGGAATGTCAGGAATGTACAGAGGCACTCACCATCGACCAACGATTCAGTACAGCTACCTCGCCACCAAATTATTATTGCTTCGAGATGCTACGGGCTCATTTGGCATCAGGGCTTACGCTAACCCAAGTTTGCACGACCATAGGCAATACATTGACCAGAGAGCTATTTCAAAGCGCCGGCGGGGTCAATTTCTACCTTACAGTAGTTTACCTACCCAAGCCATATACTATAGCAGAGTCGCCTGTCGGCTTATCATCCTTCGAAGCTCGGGGCCTCGAGCTCTCTCGCAACCTTCGACAATTGCTTGAGACTCGGTCGGGCCTCTCGAATACCCATCATAGCTAAAAACCGGACCTCGTCATTGTGTGATACGTTGCAAGCAATGTTTTGAATCAAATAGATACAGTAACGTCCTTCACGGTAAATACTGTGAATTCAATGCCTCGTAAAGAATCCAAATCGGACGGCAAGGTTGAAGTCTCGACTACACGTTTTTGTCAGCGTCCGGACCTCCCACCACTGTCCCCTGCACAGGGCCACTTGCACTACCACTCGCAAAATTCTCGGTTGCTACTGGTTGCTTGGGAATATTTCCCTGTTCTGCGTCCTCAACAAGTCCCTCGGGCTTAGGCTGCGGGGATGGTTTCGAATCGGATCGGCCCTCCATCTCCTTGTCACGGTCTACCTCTCCAGTATCCGCAACGTCTCTCGGGCTACCACCGGAGTCCTCTGCCTGTGCTTCGACTTCGGCTTCCAGTTGTGGTGGACGTTCACAAGGAGTAGGGGGACGGATACCTTCGTGAAGTATGTTTCTAAAGTGATCTGGTGGCAGCTCTGGATGAGCCGCTCTAACCCGCTCTATAGCATCTCGCCAACCGGTTCGATTACGAGAAAAAAGGTATCCGTAAGTTTCTCGTTCCTCCGCCAGGTGATTATTAACGAAGGTTATCAGCTTCAGCCCTGCTGAAGACATCACAAGCGGCGAGATCTTTGATTCGCCAGGGCAGTGGGATGATTCGGCATCAGATTGGGGGTACTCGTTGATATGCTTTGATAGAATTTCAACAAGTATCTCCTTGTGACTGTCCCATGCACCACCCCAATCTCTACTGAGTGAGCCCAGATATCCAAAGTCAATCTTGGGATCTGTGGGAGATAGACCGTCCAACGTCTTCCTGAGCTTTGAAAGTGGGAGGGAGAAATGGCCGGGGATAACTCTGAAGTAGTCTTCAGGAAGTTTGTGCATGCGTCGTATGATATCCATCGCCTCCAACCAATTGTATACATCGTCATCAAATATACGGATGTCATTGTAGATGGCCCTGTCAAGGATAGTGCTGTGCATATTAGATAGAAACACATGGCCAGCAGCTGATTTGACAAGCGGGGAAGTGGTGGTTACTGTGGGTATATGGAGAGCAGAGTCCAGTGAAGACGCGATAATATGCTGAGGCAAATCCTTCATCAAAGTCACCCAATAGCATTTCGGGTCAGCTGAGCTCTGTACTATCTCTGCGTATAGACCCCAGAAGTAATCATGATTATCTGGATCTGTTATGACAGGGATAGGGAAGGGAGGTGTAGAATCTCGACCACTTTCATTCTCGCCATTCATTGACACATTGGTCCAATGGAGAAGGCACTTCAGATGTCCCGTTTGCCTTTCGTCGGCAAGAAAATCCCTCTTTTCACCCGTCAGATGATATTCAATACCTCTCCGAGAAAGATTAGGATTAAGTGCTGCCTCAATGTCACTAACAGTCCACTTCCTCCCCGGGAGAAAGAACCATTGATCAAGGACGGCGGGCATAACAAGATGCAGGGGAAAAGTCGACAGGATATTTCGGAGATGAGGGATCATGTGTGGGCTGTCTCGCAGCTCTGCAACGAGCCAGCGGAATGCCTCGAGTTCATAAAAAGGAGGGGCAAGGTCAATGCTTGAACGTTGGAGGAGTTCAAGATCGACAGATGACCAGTCTGAGAGACTATTTATTATTTCTCTGAAGGTCGATGTTGACTCGTCAAAATTGTAATAGGCAGATCTGGTAATCCAATCTATATCATCAAGAAACGATGCCACACGGCGCAGGGGACTGAGGATGAGAGAGATAAATCTCAAGACTTGGAACACGGCCCATGCCTGGGGTGATTTGTAAGGACATATATATTCCATGGGAGGTAGTATCGTGATGAAATCAACAGGCGAAGCTTTACTACTGGGGTATTGTCGCTTTTTCCAGAGCTTCCATGTAACTTGTCGTGCCTGTCGAATGACATCAACGGTGGGGATGATCGTAGTTCCAAAGTAGAAGAGGGCAGCAAATGCAACAACAGCTGTCGAAATCTTGAATAGGACTGGTTGTCGCGTTCGCAACAACTCCAGTAGCCCAGCGAGGAAGAGGAAGAGGGCAATTTCGAGCAGGATCGGGAGGGATGCAAGAATCGCTGGAACCCGCCACTTTTCCAAGCTCTGATGTCGAAGCCACCGGAGCGCAAGTGCTTCAGATGGTGTGCGCGTGTGGGTATGCCGGCGATGCTCTCGGAGCCACTGCTTACAAAGAAGAGCAAACAGGGCATCAACGAGAGCGAGGATAAGGCTTAGGAACCACAGCACGTTGATCGCAACAACAGATGAGGATATTGTGAACTCGTCGGGCTCGGAAACTGAGTTGTTGTTCAACTGCTGGGAGATTTGTTTGAGAAGTACAACAGTTGTGTCTGCCGGCGCTTCCTGAAGCCATTGATACGATTCAATGGTGAAGGCAGTGACGACCGCGGAGAAGAGACCAGCCTGACACATGAGAGAGGGGCTTCAGTCTTCTGAAGATTCCGAGATGCATATGTACGTACGAAGACCAGCAAGGTGTCGATATCATCCTTCCATCCTTCAGTGAGTCCTTCATCCAGCGCAGTGACCTCCTTCATGACGACCTCCCAAGATTTCTCAATATCTGCGGGTTTGATTGGAATATCCTCAACACGAGTGACGATTGAGGATTCACGACTCAAACTTGGCTATTGGTAGAATACTCACCAAGGCCTCATTAGGTGTATCTTGGTTTCCCGTGGAGTTATTGTCCTTCGTTCCATCCAGCGGGGCCTTCTCCGTTACTTCTGGAGCCTGAGAAGTGATTGAGCAAACTCTGATGTATGGCGGCGCTGGCAAAACTTTACCGTGTTCGCCTTATCCTTGCCCTTATCCTTGTCTGCGGCGCGAGGCAAGACCTCCTCTTTGGCGCTCGTGGAACCCTGTGTAAAAGTGAATGTTTAAGGCCCAGTTTGCATCGATGTAGATGAGTGCTCAGCTCACCGACGGTGCTTTATCTTCTTGCACCTCCGGCTTTGTTACAAGTTCAGAATCCCCGGGCCCGATCTTGACCAAATTTAGAGAGGTTATTTGACATGGACGAGTTATGCGAGTGTGTCGCTCACTGGTCCAGGAGTCCCTTCCCGCTGAGGCTCGTCTTGCGTAGGCTGAATGACGGGATTCTGTAACGTCAGGCCGTTGAGTGATCCAGACACTTGGAGATTCAATTCAAAACCCTACCAGAGAAACATTTTCCGGCGATGACTGAGGTTGGTCGGATGGTGGAGACCGTGAGTGCTGTAAAAACACCACAGAGGACATAATATTGAGCTATGAGACCGAGCTCCAGCAAGTATAACATTGGAAACCCACCTGAGTTCGCGAGGAAGTTGATTTCCTTGAGCTGCGAGTTCTCTTCCTGACCGGAGGGGTTTCTGAAGACATGGTACGAGAGAGAGCTGCTGGCAACATGCACCTGGCATGCACTGAGCGGCGTTACACAGCTAGCATAGCACAACTTGAACAATTCAGAAGATAGAAGATCGATAGATAGATCGATATAGATGAGCCTGGGGAACATGCAAAGCAGCAAACGAGCTACTGTCCCACGACACTAGATGTGGGCGCTTGCCCAACGCACGTCAGAGTTGGACTGCTCTCTGTTCCGAACGACCGACTTGTCGATAAGCTTCTGCACGCTCCTTTTTGACTTGACCATTTTTTTTCACGCATTCTACTATATACGGGTCTATTGCCAATAGCAACGGCGATGGAGAGTCACTGACCGTCGTCTTTGTCGTCTGGCTCAAGCTCTGCATCCTCAACTCACGAATCACCAATGACCGCAGCATCTTCGAGCACCGCCGAATTACCTCTCTCCTCTAAACGATCATCTTCAAGATCTGGCGCATTCGAATACCATTTGAGACCCTCCATACCCGCACAATCTCATCTCCAATCTCCAGGTTCTTTCCTACTCCAGTCCGGACACCTTCCAGTTCTCCCTCACGCTCACCTCGAGTAACTCACCTCGAAGCAAGATCGAACAAAGTACAGTCTCTCTCCCCAATAACCACTTGGCCCATAAAAGATTTGCATCTATTCGCACATCCATCACTCGACACGCTACTACAAAAACTCGCTCACATGCACCTCTGACCCGTTTCTCGGAGCTGTGATTCCGCGACAGGAGCATCGTATTGATTGCTGAGCAGAGGTTTGCTTTCATCATTGTGGACAACTCAAATGATCATCGGAGGTATTCGCTGGGATGTTCGGGGTTCTTCAGCCTACGGACATGAAGATTGTCGCGGAGGAACTGGAGGGTCGTCAAGACGTTGAAATGGCACACGATAGGGTGGATGACGTTTACTATTTCCTCAGGTCGCTGTATGATACATTGTATGCTCTTCCATCTCCCTACTGCCACTGGTACTGACAATATCCACAGGCACTTCGTGAAGAGCCGCCGAGGAAGCTCATTTCCTTCCCCTTCAAGCACGCTTCACCATTCGACAGAATACATTCTCGATCAACTGCCAGCGCCTCGATTTACTTTTGCCGCTCCGAACGCTCCCTCACTCGCTCGGCCTTCTCTCAGAAAGCGATCGATACACCAGTCAGATTCTCCCCTCGAGAGGTCCAGTTCAGCTCAGGCTCACTCACGAAGTCGGTTGCTTGTCTCACCTGACAGGTTCCTTCATCACACCAATCTCTCAAGCTGCCGCTGCGAGGATAACCTCACCACAGCCGTCTTTCGTTTGGAACCGAAACAAATAGTGTCCCCGTACCGTTGGTGTCGGAGCCTCTATACCTCTCCAACTCCAGCTACGCACAAATCTCGATGTAGGGAAGGTCCAGAATAGCAAGTGAATGCGGGGACCTGGTCAATGGAACGACCGAACCTGGGTGCATGCTCAGCTGAGAATATTGTATAGTGGTTCGTCGTGACGGGGGGATGCATTCGGAGTTCAAAAGAAAAGATTGAACACTTTGATTGTCTAAACACGTCGTAGGTTCGATATTCCATTGAAGGCTTTGAGAGTACTTTGCTGACTCGTTGGCTTTCGACAGGAGACCGAGAACACGAAATAAGAGGATCAGGTTGTAGTAAGCGGCAGGAAGCCTTGCACCGCTGTTTGTTGGGTTGTTCTCGGTGGCTGGTTTCACTGTATATGCACCAGATTCAAAAATATAGCAATGTCATTATGTATTTTCCAAACGACATCTGAAAATATGAGAGAAAGGATGGATGATGTGTCGGGCTGCAGCTACTTTGCGACGAAGGAACGAGACGCGTCATGTTACAGCCCTTTGCGAAATAGAAAAATAGAATCGGTAAACGTAGACGGTGGCTCGGCCCATTCGATGGGTGTTTCGGACGTTTTACGGGAGAGGGCAAAGTGTGTTTGAGGAATGATTGCAGGTGACTTTGGACGTGTTTGATGCGGTTTTGGAGATGTTTGATGTGGCTTTGGGGATATGGAGGTGTTTGAGGTGGATTTGGAGATGTTGGGAGGTGGAGTCAGAGGTGTTTAGAGCGGGTTGTATCTCTCCCCCTTGCTCAGCCAGACGCAGCCATGCAAGGCCTCCAAATACGCTTAGGAAGATTGCTTTGATGGGCAGAGTGACGGTGACGAGGTTTGCAGAGGGTGGCGGTAGCGTGTATGTATGAGTACAGGAAGATGTGTGGTCACGTCTGAACATCACCTGGCGTCCGCGTCAGTAAGGATGGCGGAAAACCAACTTGGAGGTCACTGGAGGCGCTCCTGGTGGGGTGATAGCGATGACCTTGCTACTTATATCATTCGTGGCCGTGGACGAATACGAGGGGTGGAGTCATGTCCTGTGGGAGATGACTCGGATTGCGGAGAGACTACATGAGAGGACGGGACGTTAGGTATATCGAGCCATCTTGTGTGGACACAATTTGGAGCTTCATTAATCATTACTGGCGTCATCTTGATTCCCATAGGTCTGGTCTCCAGACGCCAGCCTTCTAGATGCCGACTGCACCAGGTAGGTCTTCAAAACGACATTAGTTGACCCAAGTCGAAGAGGCAGTTACGGTGCACTCACCAATGATGACCACGGCCAACAACTCGAATCCCTGGCATCGGCTGACGAACATATCCAAGATCTGTTGAAGGTGCAGTTTTATCGGGATCAAGAGTCGTAGGCATACGAGGCCGATCCCCGAAATAAGATATCCGAGGAGTAAAAGGGAAGCAGAGAGAACAGCTACGAGGACTGCAAGGCAAGCCAACGAAGTGAAAGACTCGCAGCTATTGGCTTTGCGTAGGCTTCAAGCCACCACGCTCGCCAAGAACAAGAGTCTTCATCTCTGCCTGATTCGTGGGTGATGAGGGTGGTGCCGTCGACAAAGTAGTTGACGGTCAGGCAACACCGACAGACGTCGTTGCCAGAGAAAAATGCCACGTGATCGTGAAGTCGTCACGTCTCATTTTCTTCCCCACCTCCTCCCACAAAAACGTTCCCATCGACACCGTCCATCGCACGATACAGTCATAAATCCTCCCTGTCACAACGTCCAAACAAGCAGAATATCGGTCGAAACGACATGCAGGCGAATATCTGGTGGTCATTTCTTCGATAACCGCACCAACAGCAATGTCGGCCAAGCCAAACCCAAACAGTCGTCGGCGGTTTAAAACGGGCCATTGATGAGACATCAGAAATCTTACCAGTGTGGCTCAAGAGGTTTTTTTCGTGCGCCGAGGGAGGTGCGTGTTTTCCTTTCCTCCCGTTCGTTCAGTAAGACCAATCTGTCGTTCTGAAGCCTCGTTCTTATTCCCCAAAGGCGATACTTATACACGAACAAGACGCCATCTCCATGGAACGTAACTCGAAAGACTTTGACCGTTGAATCAAAGTCGCCGATGCGACTCCCTTCAATCCCACTCTCTCACCTCCGTGATCAAACAATACACGCTCGTCGTTTGATTCTTCTCCTCACCACCACGCTGCCATGCCCGGTACATCCATCCCATTGATCTCAGCTGTCCTTCCATTTAACTTTCGTCTCACTGCCCACATAGGGTGATAATGTTGGGTACGAAGAGGGCCCACTACGCACAGATCAGCGGCTCATTGTCGACTCTCAGGCGTACCAACAGTTGCAGCTGCGTCTCAAGGATCAAACTGGCCAGCAGTTCAGATCGAAATCAACACCTACCACGATATCAATCAGTATCTGCCTCCGAAACCGCGAGGTGATACCACTGAGGAGGCCGCGGAAGAAGAGCTGTACGAAGAGCGACAGCATCAGGACGACGATATTCGACTATTGTTGCAGGAATGCGCCCTTATTTCGGGCAACACATTGTTACTGGCCTAGACGTTGTTATGCACGTCTGCGGAGGATTTCCTCTTCAAAAGCGGGGGAAATGGCTATAGTAATGGCGTTATCACCGGACAAAGCACATAGCGAGTCAAGAGAAGTTGATTGCTGCCCGTAGCCAGCGGTGGTTCTGAGAGGAGCTGGAGGGAACTCAATCCCAACGAAAAATGGAACGAACTGTATGCTTCCCCATTTCTCTTCTGCCGCCGATACTGACGACGTTCTCAGACACTTGATGAAAAAAGACGTCGGGTCCTTCTCTTGTCCCCTCTCAACCAAACAGGTCGTACCGTACCAACCTCGCGACAGAGATATCTCGTTCGATATCTTGCGACCAACCTATGATATTCAACGGCTGGGACAAACGAGAAGCTGAGGCGACGGACAAGAGTGTCTATCCCCCAAAACAGTATTCCGCTTGTTCTGGCGACGAAGCTAGGGTTGATGAATCCGTCACAGAGCACACTCTGCAACCTAATCCGAGTCTTCCAGTACGGAGAATCGCCTTACGGTTTAACCGGAGTATGGCAGGTTGCGTTAGACGGGAGGTGGCGTGTTGCTGCTAGCCACAGGCGATACTCGACGTGTTGGACTTTGCGAAGACGGACGGGGATGTTGACTCCGGCGTGTTAGAACAGGATGAACAGCGCGATAGAGAGGTTTGAGGCCTTGAGGTGGGGAAAGAGTGGCAACTTTTGTTTACTTCGCGACGGACGGTCTTGCATGCAAGCCCACAGAGATTATCGCAGCGAAGTGTTATGAGACTTGTTTCTTAGTACCCCATGTTCGTTGTATCTTCTATGCCATTTAGGATTACTTGATACTAGTTGTGCGTAAGTTCTTACTAGAAGCGAGGCCTCAAACTGTATCCTCAAGCCCCCCGCTCGAACAAAGTCCGCCGAGGCTATCGTTCAATGTTCAGTGTGATATCTCTGACCTCAACCTCTGATTGGCCGACACATAAGGTGACCTGGTAGCGATTGGTACAGATTTCAACGCAGCTCGGAGAATCTATTCGAGAAAGAGTATTAATACAGCATTCAAATCATTGATTCATTCTCAGTCCCGAACTGATGCAGCTTGAGGATGATCCAAACAAGCTCAGGGACGTAACTGGTAGACGTGAAACCTGAAACCTGTCAGCACGCGTCTCACCGAGCAAACTTATCAAGGTCAACTCACAGTTCTTCCAGATACTTGAGTTACTCATCCGTCCATTACTAGCCCGGCTGGAATACTCTCCTTCAGGAGCTGGGTGCTGAAGGTCCCCACCAGAGTTCTAAGCAAGAACGATTTGGGTCATCGGTACCCCACGCTTCTTTGCCAACTCTTCGACACGACATACAATCGCTCTGTTGGCCTCGCTCTCAGTCACCGTCAATCCACTTGATCGTATGGTTTCGTTGATATCGAGGGAGGCGTACAAGCACACCATTAGCAAGCGGCACCCGAAGATCAGCAGCT